>UELX01002890.1:0-27170 GCA_900480035.1 Eupelmus urozonus
ATTTATTTATTTACTTAATAATAATAACTATTCATTCATTGGTAGGTATTCATTCACTGGTTGGTTGACCCTAATTTAGTTACAACAAACAGCCTTGGGTCTCCGATGTATCCTATGAAGTCCAAACTGAGTCCGAATTTTTTCTCAGTTGGCAGCAGTTAAGAAGTTTCGCTTTCGCCCGTTCCTACGCCACTGGGAGGGTAAAACAGTTTCATATCGAGTTTCGAAATTAGAATTCTCTATTTAATTCCTTTTATTGTTTAACTTTCTATCATATACAATTCCAGCTTTATAATATTTGGTAAAAATTGACAAAAGTCATTACAACATGTAACTTACATATCCCAACTTTAGTCGATATTTTTGTAAATGATAATAATTTTACAATCTTGCACATCAAATTTCACTATTTAATTTGATGATCAAAATTTTTAAAGAAATAAAAATATTTAAGTCTGAAAATAACACTTGTTATCGTAGAACGTTATTTTTTTAGTAAATATCAAAGTAAAAAAACGAATTTTGTATTATTCTAACCTTAAAATCATGATTTACATCTTTACTATATCTGATGTCTCCTTTGCAAAAACCTTATAGGATTGATATAAATATTCACAATAAGATTTAATATTAATAAAAAAACTTAACATTTAAATAAAATAATAGTGTATTAAATAAAATGTATAACTTAAAAAGAAAAAATAAATTAGTGAATTTTATTATAAATTAAAATAAAAAAAATATATTAGTGAGTAGTAAAGATAAATCTTTAGTTCTGACGTTTGAAATTAAACTAATCAGCAATTCAAAAAATCATAGCTGTTACACATAGCAACTATGAATACGAATTCACCAAAACTTTAATAAAAACAACGCACGAATCCGGGCGCTTTTCTCGCCCAACGTACAATTTTCACACGAGCCGCTGCGATACAGCCGGACTTTTTCGCACGGCTCGGTCAAGCCGCTGGAGAGGAGACATTAGGCGAGATAAATTGCAGCTAAAAAGAAGCCGAAGACAGGAGAAAAGGGTCGTCGACGCGTTCCTTCGAAAGGAACGCTAAAAATTCTCACGCGGCCAGCTCTCGCGCGAAATAGTCGAGAGAAAGAGACAGTGAAATCCCTTTGCCAGGCTCCGCTTTGTGTAATGATGTTTTAATGGCGTTCATATAGCGCCTTAATTATACGTCGCCAGCGGACGGATGAATTTTGCATTCGCTGACAGGGAAGACGAGTGCGCACGCTTGGCCTGTCTGGCTCTTATTATCGGGGTGTAACGAGATTTAAACAAGGTGGAGTGGGATGTATTTAGACTCATCGGAGCAGTACCGAAGCCCAAATTCACTGCCACGTTGGCCGGAATTCTTTTTTCGATAAACCTGTCTGTGATCGAACTTCTTTGGATTGTCGTAGTATATTTCTCGCCGAGGTGAAGGGGCGATACAGACATCCAGATAATCATACCTGGCTCCATTAGGAAGGGTTTAGCGCCAGTAAGGCACGGAGGAAGTTCAAAAGGCTTTCTACAAACCGTCTAGCGCCGGAACTGAAGAGTGATGCAAATACTGCATCGAGGTAAGGCATTGCATTGATTGTTTCGTAAGTTGCTTTGCCATTTGTCTCTTTTAAAACTTGGTCGATCTCGGCTTGTAACTTTGTCTGAATGTCGGGATTGAGGACGAGTTCGCAATTGTACGATACTCGTGTAATAAGTAATACTTCAAGGCACGACGTTTAGCGCCCGAGTGTAGCGATACACGTCGTGCCGTAAAGTACTACTTATGCCACTAGTATCGCAATGTACTATTATGAAATTGTATGAAATAGTAAAAGAATCTTTGAAGTAATATACTGTCAATTAAACAAAGATCATTATCGTTACCATTTATTTTGTATAAAAAACAATGTCCTATTACATTATAGCTTTTACAATAAGTATATAAATAAATCTTAAGGTCAAAGTTTCGAAAACGTCGGGACATTTATTAAAAAATCTTCATTTTCATCTAACGTTTACTTCATCTAACGTTTCGATTTGATAAAACTGTATACATAGATTTATTTACTCGTGTTTACAAATTTGACAGCTCTCAGCTGTTATAAATATAAGACTTGATCAGCTTTACGCCAGTCCACAGCTAAGAGACGATGAGTGTTGTCTTGATAATATTAGGGTATATACACGCTAATAAAAATATATTTTTGACTTGTTAACATGAGTTAACTTATTGTTTTGTTTAATAATTAAGTGTTTTAGAGTGTTTATAATCCAATCATTTTTTTTAAAGTGGTTTTTTATATTTATGTAATATTTGTTTTTAATAAATAGAACCTGAAGAAGTTGGCGTACCAAGCCAACGAAACGTCGTAAATTAAAAAAAATTTTGGATTTGGAATTTTGTTTTTTTCCGATCACCTGTTGCCTCTAACGGATCGACTGTATCTTCTTTTGCATCTGCAAGCGCTGCGACACCTTAGCTAGTTCGTAACTTAGTTACTTATACTTACCTTCGCATGCTTCCGCGCTTCTTGATTCACGTAAATACATTAATATTAAATAAAAAAATAATATATTAACTGGATAATATAAAAATAGATTAAAAAGCTGTTTAATAACCAATCGTCAAAACTTTACAAACTTAGCTTCATTCACTTACAGTCTAATTGCTTAGGCACTCGGGACTGCCTATATACATTAGACGGCAGGAAAATCTCCTTTGAACCTGCCGCATTTAAGAAACTTCCATCTAATGTCCATGGGCTATCCCTTTTCGTCGTCAAGGATAAATTACTCGCCTGGTTTAAGCGCGAAATTATAAGGAGGCGGAATATGTCGCAGCTGTATAATAGATGAAGGTCTGAAAAGTAGTTTGCGCTTAGCTGACTTGAGAAAAAAAACTCGGCCAGTGTATTTGTCACTACAGAGGCGAAACGGGAAGCTGTAGATCTTCAGAGACTAAAAATTACTGTTTCTGCGGAAATACAAATTTTTTCTCGCTTAAGCTATAGTTTTCTTTCCAAGTAAAGAAAATTACTAGTCTTTTCCAGAAGGCTCCTCCTTTGTTATATTTTTTGAGGTTCACTGATTTTTTCAAAAGTAAAAGATAGCCTTGCTTTCAAATTTCGGTTATTTGAATCATTTATCGATGTAGAAAAAAGTTTCTTTTCCAGATTATGACATCACAGGTACACATAAATACATTACAAACTTCATTAAAAAACGATATGTTCTGACTTTCAAAAACCTAAACTTAAACTTACCGCGACGTACAAATACATAACAACCCGATTTAATTTTGTAAAACTTTTCATAACCTAAATTACACTCTCAGAAACAATCGGTCAGTAAGAAAAAGGCCGAAACTGGACCGCGACTTTGAAGAGGCGCATAATTTAAAGCGCAACCTAAACCTATCTCACAGACACTGCCTCTCGTCCGGCCTTTCCATTTTACCCCTTGGGGCGCGCGTCGCTTTCCCTCGTGAAAGGAAAACTGGGCGTTCTCGCTTTTATTTACGAAATTGAGACGTCCCGCGCACCGGAGCCTTTTCTTTTAAGAATTTTCAAAAGTCCACGCCCGCGACTTTTCCCCTATCAGTCCGTAGGTGGTCCCTCGGTCGAGTGCGCATCACTGGCTGTTTTAACCCCGTGTGTGTTTGTATGAACGCGCGGTGCTACCCTGTCGAATTTATTATAATTGCCGGTTTTCATTTTTGGTGATTTGAAAACATTGTTAAGAGTATCGAGGTTTTTCTGGGTTTGGTGGGTGTATATGGAGGTCGGATTTGAGCATTAATTAAGCGTTATTAACTTGTCCGTTTGGTGGTTATGGATACTGGAGAGGTTGGGTTTAACATTCTTGGCATTTCTTGACTGTCTGATTAATGTATTGACGAATTTGGACGTGTACCGTTGGAGTTTTCTAACTATGTTAGTAGAATATATAAAATCAAATGCATAAGTTGATAGCTAAACATTTCTAATTGATATAATTTTTTGAAACTATATAGAGAACATAATTATTTTATTTTTTATGCAAATAAAATTACATTAATTAGTGTTTTTTTTTTTTAATTATAATAAAACAAGAACAAATATATAAATGTATAATATATTTTTTTACAAGAACAAATATATAAACATTTTACACAATATAAATCATTAATTTCAGACAATCGTAGCGGCGTGCGTATGAATGCTTGAAAAAATTCGTTAAAATTATTGCAATAATTTCTTTACATTAAGATTATTAATTTCTTTCAGCTTTTTTCTCAGATTACCGAAAAATGATATACATCACGAGTATGGTCAATATTTATGAGTGTTACAACAAATACGTTTTCTTAAAATAATTGTCAAAACTTCTTCCAAAATAATACAAGATAACATTCTAATTATACATCGGTACCTTAAGTTCTTTACACTTGCACCAAAAATCCACAACTGCAACACAGCTAATCAAAACAATCAAGCACCATTATCGCTTCTAAAAATACAAGTAGCCAAATCACTACCTTTATCACCACCAACTTAATTCACTATCAGTACTCAAATCCAACCGAACACAAAAACACCATCACATTAACAGCACGATAACACGTCTAGCACTCCACCGCGCGAGTCATGAAAAGCACTAACAATTTCACGCTCAATAAATCCCGACACTCGATAACTATATCCCACCAGCGCGAAGCTCCGCAGAATCCTGTCTTCACTCTTAAAAAAAAAGAAAAAATCATCAGCGCGACTGCAGCAGCAGCGGCGAGATCTGATATCCCAGGCCAGCTGAGCCGTATCGGCGCGCGCGCACTGGAGTCGTATATAATTCGACGCGGCGGCACGCGTCGAGAAGCGCTAAAATGCGGGGTTTGATTTGCGAGCCATGTCGGTAATGTGCGTCACGCCCAGCGCGCTTGTCGCGCGCGCGCCGGAGAAACACGGAAGTTGAAGGGTAAGTGAGAGAGTTAATGTTGTTAATGTAGTTGGCGAGATGCAGGCCGAGAGTTAGGTTTTTTCTGGACTGCGGCTAATTGAGTTTGCAGATTTGGGCGTGATAAAAAAATTGAGAGAATGCGGGTTGAAGCTGGCGATTTACGGAGGTAGGATAGCTTTGATGGCGAGGCCTGAATGAGAACGTAATTTATTAGAGCTTGTTGAGGTTTTATTAATCAATGATAAGACAGGTAATGTATATTAGTAATGAAGAAATGTTTGCATTATCGAGATGTTACATTATATTTTAAAAATCTATTAACATTCTAATTTCATAGTATAAATTTGTTAAAATAACAAAGAAAATGTCGTATAAATAAATATTTTTTATAATTTAAAAAATGTGAATATTTTATTATTGCATTAAATAATTTCAAATTTTCAATTCAAAATTTACAAACTCTTTTTAATATTAGATATTACACGTAAGTTCTAATTATTATTCTAATAACCATAATCGACGATAGAATTTTGATACATCCGTCAAAAATATTACATCTTCTACGTTCTTCCATAACTAAATAACTGCATAATTAAAAAAAAAATTATAATTCCAAATTACACGGCACAGGAAGTACTTTAATAAACCTCCAAATCCAAATCCTCCATAACCATAAAAAAATCTTCGCATACAAAAAATGAAATTTTAATATTTAGAGGAAGGAAGTCATAACGATAAATATACAGAAAGTTCGAAAAGCCGCGCGCGCGCGGCCTCTGGTCCAGATGGGACAGGAAGCCGTACAATGCGGCCCGAGCTCGCGCAGCAGCCCACGATAAAAGATCTGTGGGCACCTGCTCCGATGCGCGCGCGCTCGCAGATGCTCCATATATTCGATGATCATGTACGAATGAGCCCTGTTGCTATCGTCTGCAGCCGCCCCGTCGCTTGGACGCTTATTTTTTTGGGGGTGTCCTTTTGGTGGACTGGGGTAATGTAGGTGTGTGTGGGTGGAACTGTAAGTTTTCTTGGGTTATGTGTTGATATGGGTTTTATGAATTTTCAAGAGACGGTGTCGAATTTAAGCTATGTTTTAAAAAGTAATAGTTAATATTATGAAAATGTTTTATAAGTATTGCCCGATAGAAAAATAATCAAACCCTAACTAATTCATACCTGACTAGTTTGCCATTTTATTAATAAATTGTTGCAGTTAGTTCAACCAAAGACTTAATTAGAACCTAATGATTAATTGCAATTTTATTTCTAATTACATCTAGAATCTGTTATAATATCATTAGGCTACGAGCAATTATTAATGCAATAGAGTTAAATTTCCAGAATTGAAGCAAAGATAATTTTTTTCAACTACTTATTTCTGTGACAATAATGGTTTCTCGAAATCCTTTCGAACAAGCTTTTCTTAAATTCCACAATTCTTGCTATTTTCTAGCATATTCCATTAATTTTCACCACATCCCCAAACTACTTGTAATAATTGAATAATTTACCATAATTTTCAATTGACCTCAAAAAACGTAATCATCGTCCATTATCCCTAATTACCAACCGCACCGCTAAACGTTAGCAAACAACTTTTTTCACTCACACCCGCAAACACCCTCCTTTGAGACTCCTTTCAACGCTTCAGCTTCCCTACTTCTAAATTTCACCTTCCTCAAACTAATCGCAAAACGCGCTGCATTCAGCTTTCAAAAAAGAACCTCCACCACCTCGCTGCAATTTCAGGCCCAAAAAGCTACATTGTTCGTTCTTCCGCGAAAGCCAAAAAAGTCAGTCCTCCACATCAACACCTACGCCCCGTAATGATCAGCCAAAGCAAACACACCGAATACATAATAACCACCCGCGTCTTCCCAGAACAACACCTACATCACGCGCCTGCATGTCTCGCGGTCGCAGTACATTAGCGGACCGCGCTGCTTCCATGCCTCGGCTAGGCGCCGCAAAAAACTACTCTAACAGCAGCCTCTATTTAAAGAAAAAATCCGCCTAGACGAGACAGGCAGAAGAACGTCCGGCGGCATCGTTTCACCCGTATATACACTGTCGATTTTAATGGCCCATCGCGTGCGCCTCGGGCGCCTTTATTTTTATTCCTTCCTCGGCGTGTCCATATCCGCGCGATAGCGCACGTATACATATATACGAGCACCTCTCCGTTTCCACCTTTGGAGCGCGCGGGGAAAAGCTCGCTCGATTTAATTTGCCGGAGCGCGCGCGCCGACCAACTGTCATCTTCCTACATGTATATATACGTGTATATATATACGTGGAGCGTGGCCGGCACGCGCGCGAGAGTAGAGTCCTAGAGAGGATCTCTCCTTTCTTCTCCGTCTTTCTTCTACGCTTCGGCTTTTTTGTGCCTCTTCTAGCCCGTGTTTTCTATTTCTCGCGAGTGTGGATGTATGTAGGCGCGCGTGTGTGGAGCGACTTTTTGAGAGGAGGTTTGATTGATTACACTCATTTGATAATGAATGGTTTGTAAATTGGAAACATTTGAATGATATGCGCGAGAGCTGGCCATTGGATACTGCGGCTTGGTAGGTCTACTACCGTGCTGTTATTATGCTAGGGATGTAGGGAGTGACGGTGAGGGATAGGGCTAGGATCTAGGATAGAAATTTTGAAGCTGGTTTGATGGGAGTGAAGTGTATGGGGAGCAGGTCGAGTAATGGGGTAAGGGTTGGTTTTTTCAAATTGTTAGTTTTGGCAAAATTTTACGTCTATGGTATTTTGTGACAGATAGGTAATTTTATAGTTTTAAAGATTTGTATGTACTTAAGGATGCAATTATATAATGAATGTCCACGTCTCCCATGTATGAATACTTAAGGGTACAAGAACAAAATTCATTTTAATTACTGTTGTACAGACTTAATTCTTCGTTAATAATGTACCGCTTACCAATTATTCATGTAAATTCATTAAAAAAGAAATCATTGTGGAAACTATTTTTAAAATTAGTTTTTTATTATTTAATATGTTCATAACAAATAAGTAAATAATTATTAAACGTTAAAATTTCATATTAAATTTTTAAGTGTGGATGAAATAATTTGGAGACTCCAAATCGAAAAAAAGTGGTAAAGCAATGAATTAACATTAATAATTATGTTTCTTTAGAATATTGTAACATTTTTTGTAATAGTTTGTAAGTGTTAATAATTATATAATCTAATTAATATAACGCTGCAGGGTGTACTTACCAACTCAAAAAATTCAGTTGCAGAATAATTTCCCTTTTACTGGAACTTGCGTACTTGCGTAGATTAAAGAGAATTTGAAACCCTTTAGGATTGCATAGCAGTATTTACGAAAAAAGGTTCTTTATTCAAATTGCCAATGAGATGATTGTTATTAAAACATTATTACATTATGCATTTATTGAATTATTCTTAATTTATTTTTAATTTTACATTCCTCTTGATGTAATTCATGTTCTATCTTACGATTATTTTAAAATACTGTGCATATGTTGCTTATGTTTTTTAAGGGGCTATTTATTAACATAATAAAATTGAAAATCCTTAAAAGCACTTGAAAATCCGCACTCATGAATTTACATCCTCATTTCTTTACACTTCTAAAAACCTCAGTATTTGTACCCACATCCCCTATTCCCCCACAACAAAGCCGCATCATCCCAAAAATCCAAATATCCCAAAACAACTTTATAAAAACACGACAGCCATACGCAGACCTTACACCCAGACACAGGTGCATCGAACCCATCCTCGCAAGAGTCAACAGTACATCCACCTCACGCTCGTCAACAGACTTCCCAAGCTCTCAAAACCGTTCCTTTGTGCTCTCTCTCTCTCTCTTGCGTCATAAACCTGCAACGACCGCACCGCGGCCAAAAGAGAGCCGCGCGCGGTATACGAAGCGCCGTTTTTACGCGCCGCCACCAAAATTTACGACGTATACCTATATACACGCGGCCTCATTGCGACGAAGACGCCCACCGAAAAACGTACCCCCTCGCGCGCAGGCCGCTCTCCTTGACATCCATAAATTCTCACGACACGGCAGCGGTAATTAGGCATTCCCCCTTAATAGACCGTTACGAATTTTCGCTCGCGTATACCGGGGAAGGACGCCGCGAGGGATATTGGCTATCGAGTTGCGCGGAGCCGGGACAACTTTGGACACCTGAAACTTATACGCTCCTTAGTGAGAGAGGAGCCTGGTCTTTTGTTTATTGATTTTTGTTTTTTTTTTTGGGGTTCGTTTAGTGTGATGATTATCATTTGGTTATAAGTTTTAAAAAAAATTGTTTACGTGAAAAAATTTTATGTTCCTGATAATTATATTGTCACGTTACGTTGCACAAAATACGCATAAAAAATTAAACGAAGTATCGAAAAATTGATGTAACAAAGTAGCAATACAATGCATACTGCTGTACTTCTCAAACTATAGTCACTTTTACAATGCAACCAGCTCCCGTATCTATACCTCCTCATCAACTCAAATTTTGTCACATTGTAAACTAACCAGCTCTCCGTCAAAATCACCTCGAACTTACGAAAAAAAATGACCATTCAAAAATCCGATAACATCTCCGAAGGACACAGTAGTCATACGCCCACCAGTCGCGCGTCCCCAAGCCCCATAAAACCCCCGAAGAGGACAGTCCTCGTCGTATCGCCGGCGATAATATCTGTTTCCGTGTCCCCGAGCGCCGGGACAAATCTTGTTGACAAAACGAGCCGAGTGTCGTTGTCGCGTCCACCCCCGCAATTTTAGCGCGGCGGCACTTCCGAAATTCCGGTACAAGAAGCCGAAAGGCTCGCTCATTTTTCGGCTGGCAATATTAGAGGTCGGCAGAAAGGACTGGGACCGCACGCGGTTCGTTTTATCGCTGCGCGCGCGATTTTCTGTGTTGGTTGCAGCGAGGACCACCCCCGCAGGTAGCTTGAGTGTGGTTAGTTTGGAGCTCATTTTTTTTTGGGGATGAGTTTCGTTGCTGTCGGTGGATGGTATCGGCTGGCTTTGATTTTCGAGGCTGATCTGTTCTTTTCGGTGATAATTCTTTGAACTGAAAAATAAGTGATGAAATTCCTGGGTAATTACTGAATTTGGACTTTTTAGTTAATTTGGGATTGTACCGCCGGAGAGGAAATTAAATATCGACTCTAATTGAGACCCAACTGAATGGCTTTATTTTATTGTTCAGGTCTTAGGACAGCTTTGATTGTTCGTTGAGATGAATAATAAGGTGGGTATAATTGATTTTAAAGAAAATCATTTATTGCTTTATCTGTATGAAGATTTTTTAGCTTACCTTTTCAAGGCGTAACAGTTGCGCAACTAATAATATTTTATGTATGATGTACCCAACTGCAACATCGAATTACACATCATTATGGTCAGAGGAATGTTAATAATTCGACGTTAGATCAGGGTACACCGTACATAAAATATCTTTAATTGAGCAACTGTCATGTTTCGAAAAGGGAGGCTAATAAACCTTTCGGAACATCCATTTGCAGGTAAAGCAATAATTAATTTATTTACATCTTAGTTTATCTAAGATTAATTATATTAACATCAAGTTTTTACGAAGTTATAGATATTGTCTTTATTTAACTAATTATTTATTGTATTAAATTACCGTAAATATTAAAACATAATACCAGTATAATTATACATATAATTAACAATTTTTCAAATACTTATACATAATTATTAAAAAATTAATCAATTTTTCAAAAAAGTACGTTAAAACCGGTACCTTTCGCTTTCGTTTCACTCGATTCCCAAAGAAGATCAATGGATAAGCACGGAAAATCAAGCTCGAAAAAACCCAGCTCGCGTTCTGCCCCGCCTTAATCGCATCTCACCGCACGCGCGTCCTAGACAGAAATGTGGCCTAGACAAGACGCGAAGCAGAGGCACTGACATAGTTAGATACGCGCGGCGCATCAGTATTATGTTCCTGATCGTGCGGCCAAACCGTACAGCAAGTCTAAACGCACGGACTATAAAAGACGGGGCTATGTAGGTATGACTGCTGGAGTGTCCTTTAAAGGGTGTCGAGTTACGCCTCCCTCGTGTCTGATGTGCACTCGCATGCCGCTGGCTTTCGTTCAAAGTGGAGGCGAACTCGACGCTGCAGCTATGTGTAATTGGGGATGCGAGAAAATTTAGACGGATTTTTTGCCGAAATTTCAGCGCTCGAGTCCAGCTTTTTGGAGTTTTATAAAATTATCGGCTGTAGAGAGACTGGGAGATCGGGAAGCGCGATGGGTGGGCAGGATGGAGGGCTGGGAAAATATCGTTTTTGTGGATTGGTTTATACTTTTTCGAGTGTAGTTTCAATATTTGAATTATTAGAAAAAAAAAAAAGATTTTTAATAGTATATTGTAATTGACAAAAAAAATAATTGCCTAAAAGTTATGTGTAATACAGAATATAAATAAATACATGAGATCAAGATTTATAATATCGATAATAGAACTATATATAATTAAATAATTTTTTTTATATAGTTTTAATAATCAATGGTAAGATTTCGTATTACCATTTATTTTGTGTACACTGAGAAAAATGTTTAGGAAGTTTTTTTATGTTTTTAGGATAAATTACTATATAATTTATACCAAACTGGATACATACTCGATTTATAACAAATTTTAGTATAATAGTAACAAAAATTACTATGTAACATAGTAAAAATTGATAAAAATCTAGCAAAAATTAATAGTTTTATAGTAATTTTTATCAGAATACAACGATGGATCCACTTTGAAAAAATTATAGCAATCTTTCCTACAATATTTTTCTCAGTGTAATAATACGTAGTTTTCCCATGCATTCACTATACCTACTAAAAAACATCGAACCTGAATACTTACCCACCACTAAAAAAACTACATAAAATAAAAAACCGAAACTACTCAGAAACCGGTCAACGTTCATCTCACAACCGCTCCCATACCCCGGAAAAAATCCAAGAATCGCGAAATCAAAGAACTCCCAATCTCGCGAGGAAAGCTCATCGACCATTTCTACTAATCATCGAAATCGATCGACGCTGCCGATCTCTCTTTCTCTCTACCTCTCGACGCTCTAGGCTCACCGGCTAAGCAAACCCGACATTCTACACCCTCGCACACGTAAACCCTCGCTCTCGCGCCAGTCGCCGGTATATGATTTTTCGGTAGGACAGAGAGCAGGTTAGGTGCCCGCGCAAGCGTAAGCTCATATAGCGATATACGAGCTTGAGATTGTGTCGAGATACGCGCCGTAAGAGAGGACCACCCGTGGCGAGTTCTGCCGTCCCGATATTGGGCGCCGATTTTTTTCTCTCGCTTTTTCGTAAGAGAGTCTGGCCGCAGTGCGATTCTCGGTGTCCAGTGTCGAATACGGAATGTTAACACCTTCGAGCATTTAATATGTAATGGGCCAACTCTCAGGCCTTGCCGCTGGTTTTTGTGCACGGGTGAGCACCTCGCCCTCTAGCGGCCGCGATATATGTGCGAATTGCTAGCGGACTCAAACAGCACTTTCACTTTTTCGAGGCTGGTCCGCGATCTTTTTGAGGGGACAGTGCGGAATTGTAGGATCGGATTACAGAGATAAATGCCTTTCTGCTTGTTGGCGATGTTATTTTTTTGAGAGAGAAAATAAACGGGGCGCCAGCGTGACATTTGTAAACAAGAACGGAACACACCTTGCGTAGGTTGTCACGGAGAAGTTTTCATTAGGTAGAGGATTCAGGGAGTGGATTACTGTCGTTGATCAAGTTTTCGTGAGAGCGTAAACATCATGCTTTCGTAATATTTATATTTTGTGAAGAAACTTGTATACGTTTACTTTTAAAAGATGAAGTTGATCTTATACTGATTTCATTAACTCTTAAGAAAAAATAATAACATTTTTTATACCTAAAAGCTAACACTAAAATATTTTATATTATTTAAGACATAAAATTAAATTAAATAAAGTTGTCTACCAAACAAATGCAGATATATTTTGTAACATAATACTACTATAAATTATTTAAATGAAAATACATTATTTTTTAATGGTACCGATCTCACCTATCTTTCATCCCCTTAGAACGACTTCTTAGTCTCATTGAAAAGAATATTTTAAAGAAAGTCGTTACCTATGCAAGAAGCGAAATGATCTCGTACCGCAGATGAACACCTCATCGACTTTCAACGTGTTACACTTTCCGCGTCCCATAAATCAAAGGAGCATCATGAAGACATAACCGTCGACCGGTTTATCACTGGCGCTCGGCCAGCAGACAACCCGCCAACAGTTCGCAGAAGACGCCGAGCAAATCCCAGAAGCCAAGGCGCTCGAAAAACTCTCACTTTTCCCAGCCTGCTGCTTTCCCATGCGGGGACACTCTGCGAAATATAAAATTCAAATTCTCACTCGGCTACACGAGTACAGATAAGCGACCGAAGCTAACGTCGCCCGTGTAACCGAGGTGCGACGCAACAACCTGCACACTTATGCGGGGCCAATCGGCTCGTCTAACCGCAGGCTGCCCGAGCTTTTCCCACTCGCGGCCGCATGCACAACAGCTCTCGGGTGAAAGACTCTCTCCTTTCTTTCGGGGGGCGCCAGAGGACGCACAAGACAAATTAGGGTACCGGCGCCTCGTTTCGTTCGTCAGCGCGCTACTTTCTCCCGTGCGCGGATTTTGGCACCAGCAGCGCGCGCGGCCACCGCGTGAAAATTTTTCCTCGGCTTTATCTGCGATCTATGCTGCCGCGGCGGCAGCGGGCCTTTGTCTTTGCGCGCGAGAGCCCTCATTATGTGCATATTCAGCGGGAGAAAGAAGAAAGCCGAGATCGCAAGGAGAGAAAGGTCGCAAGGGGCAAGGACCTGTGCGTGGGTAAAAAAAATTTGTCGCTACAAGTTTTTAGGGGGAATATATGATTTTGAGAAATTTATTGCTGCCGCGCGTTTTTTTCCGGCATGTGTTTTTGTTTCTCGAAATTTTCGGCTTCACGGAGCATTAGAACGAGAGAAGGGTATCTCGGGGAGGAATCTAAGGTGTTTTTTTTCCAAATGCAAGAGACATTCGTGCGATCTGGATACGTTTCGTTGGCTTATACTTTCTTTGGAAAGTACTTGTGAAAAAGGTTGTTCGAGACTAAATTCTAGTGTTTCTGTTTATTAGCTGATCTTCGGACGTAGATCGCTTTCTTTTATTTCCATTTTCGGTTCCCTGATAGAAACGTTTCCCATTTTTTGGCCAGCGGATGGTCAACTGTGAAGAATTAGACATCCACTAGCCTAGTTTTAAACACTTGGCCAATTTTATTGGGCAAATTTCTACCAGGGTTAGGTCGGAAAGAAGGGGACTAAGTTGCGTAGGAGTAAAGTTGCACACATCGAGTATCTTTTACATTCTAAATTCAAAAGTGCGAAATCTGGAAGTAAAAAGTTTAAAACCTACGTTTTAATTTTTATAAAAATTTAAACATTCACTTAAAGTAAACAGAGCGGTCGATAAACAATAAATAATTCAATTAAAATTAATCACTTAAACTAAGACACTATAATTAAATTTTTTTTACTAACGTCCTATATATATTATTATTACTATTAATATTTGCAATTGTTACTCTTATAGGAATATATTATCCGATGTATAACAATATTCAGTTCAAGATTTTAAATTTCGTATGAAATTGTTTTAATACTCAATGATATACTAATCTTTTAATAATAACGTATTTTTATTGCAACAATTACTTCTCTAAGCAAAATTTTATAAATATCACAGCAAAACAATTGTAAGAATGTTATAGAAGTATATAACACAAATTTTAAAATAATATTGCTTCTTAAAATTTTGTAAAATCACCAAGCAAATGTCAAGAGCATGGTATTGATTATGAAATTTTGATTTTTATTTGACAATAATTTGAAACCTAAATTAAATTCGTACTTTATCAATACTATTGTTCAATAATAAATATTAATCACTTAACTTATTAATGGTTTTATAAAATAATAATATTAATACAATATCATGAAAGCTTGGCATTAGAATGCGATGAAATTATGAAATAAATGTTAAGTACAGTAAGAAATCAGGTTTATACTTGTCAGACTCATATCATGGTGAGAAATTTTGATATTACTTTATAAAATAAATATACCGATTTATTCTGATTCAATTGATAAAACGTTAATCACTGTCTGTTTATTACCAAACAGTTTACAAAAAATCTCCTATATCGGAATAAAAAAATAAACATAAAAAAATAAAAAATTAAACATATCAAGATTTTTATACAAAATTTCTATTGAAGTTAGTGTTATTATTCCTGCAAAGTTTGCTATTATTCTCGCGATGATATTTTATGAATCCACTAGCACCCCCTCTTTAGCTTGCTAAAAACTGCGCGCTATGCGCTCGATATCTAATCTCGATTCTCGGAGTAGAGTTTATAAAGACTTCAGACTTCCCGGAAGGGAATAGATAAGGGCCAATATTATACTCATTGCAAATCGCGTTGATCATGCGTATACGTATACGTACATACATATATGTAAACGTTTTATATAGTCAGCCCTAACTGTAAAGTCAGTGTGTAGCCAGCCTTCGTCGAGTGCAGTCTTATACCACACCAGGAATTTTTGCAATTCAAGATTAATAAATACAGTGTGTAAAGTATATGGTAACTAAACAAAATGAGCTTTAACAAAATAAAATACTTATTTTTTTATTTATTTTGGTTTGCCGTATTCTATATTTTTTATTTGTTTACCAGCACGCATCAACGACCGGACATTGTTGTCATTGTAACAAGTTTGCCCAATATAGAAGTTTATTTTGATAACTGTGATTAAGTGATAAATTTATTGAAACTATGAATCCTAGTCATATTATGGAAAAGTACAAGTTTCACAAGGCAGAAATAAGGTCTTTTTACGATTTTATGGAAAATAAGAATGTAGGACAGCTCTTTCCACGAGAAATAATTTTGGAAATGAAAATTAGAGTTAAAGCTGTTGAAAAGTTTTGGGATGCTTTATCAAGTTCTACTGATGACTATATTTGGAATTATTATTCAAACGAACTAATTAATTTAAGCAAGTCTTATTATTCTGCTTTAGGAAAAGCTTACTGTATATTAGAAAAATCAGATACAAAGAAGTAATCAGATCAAAATTATCAGGTAATCAAACTTTCGTCTGTTTTTTCTTTGTTAATATTTATATTAACTTTTTGAAATCCATATGTAGCATGGAAAAAGTTAACATCTATTCTAGTATAGTATCTAGATTAATATTTATATTAACTTTTTGAAATCCATATGTAGCATGGAAAAAGTTAACATCTATTCTAGTATAGTATCTAGAGAATCATGATCAAATTTAAAATTTATTAAAGCAGATATATCATTATAGATTCATGCATTTTTATGCTTATTTTTTATTTGGTATTTCAGCGATTACAAGACAATGGAAAAGAGATATTCTTCTAAAAAATGAGAGACTTTGATAGTTTTATCAGTATATTTAAAATTTAATAAGGAAATGTAATACTTTTCTTCAAACAATAAAATACTACATCTAGGAAGTAATGAAGAATTTTTTAAATGTTGGTAATATAATGAAGAATAATATAATAAGTATATATAAAAATAATAATTTCAGCAGCAGACCAAACTTTTGATTATGTAGAAATAAGCAGAAAAAGAAGCATACGTTTTAAAAGGTACATAATAAGCAAATATGCTTAGCGATTTTTGTTGATCCTTAATTTAAAAATTTAATTACTACTCAACAATAATTTTACTACTTATAAGCATATTACTTTAGTTGTTATATTAACAAAATACAGCGAAAGATAAGTCTTAGAATGTTGTAAAATCACGAAGCAAATGTCAAGTACATGATATTGATTATGAAATCTTGATTTTTATTTGACAATAATTTGAAACGTAAAATAAATTCGTAATTTACCAATACTATTGTTCGGGAATAAATATTAATTACTTAACTTATTAATAGTTTTATATATATAAATGATAATATTAATACAATATCCATGGTTAATCAAGGAGCAACTTTTTTTTTGATAAAACTAACTCTAATAGAAATTTTGTATAAAAATCTTGTTTAATTTTTTATTCTTTTATATTCATTTTTTGTTCTAATAGATTATAGGAGATTTTTTGTAAGCTGTGTGGTGATAATTAGTCAGTGATTAAAGTTTTATCAACTGAATCAGAATAAATCGGTATATTTATTTTATAAAGTAATATCAAAATTTCTCACCAAGTTATGAGTCTGCCAAGTATAAACCTGATGTCTTATTGCACTCATAATCTTAATATATTCTCATTTAAGAATAAGTAGTATGCGAGATTATAAATAATCAACTGTTAAATTATCAACCTAAAATTGCAAAAAGTAACGATGGTTTAAGTACCTTATGTACTTGACACTTATTTCTGGTTTTCATCAAAGATTCAAATGATTAATATTTACTACTGAACAATTTAACAACATTATGAGATCTACTTTTTGCTGTATTTTGTTAATATAACAATTCTATAAACCCATTGAAATTTTAAGGAATTTTTTTTTTTTATAAGTACAAAAGTAATATCCTTACAAATAATAAAATTATTGTTGAATAGTAATTAAATTTTTATTATATACAAATTGATTTAAATACTTCTTTTTGGATGATTAGTGAAAAAGGGTGGTTGTAAAAGGGTTTAGTCCATTCATATAAAATGTCTATTTAACTTAAGATCAGCTCCAATAACTGTTACAGCTTATTAGCAAAATATTTTTATGAATTTCAAGAAATTTAATTTCATGTAGTACATCGTATTTAATTATATATACTGATTGCCTATCACTTTCGTCAAATCATCAGATCTCAATGTGATGATACTTTAGAGAAAATATAGTAACGCCGAAACAATTTTTTTTCAATTTTATAACAATTTTTTTATTGAATTTTTTAGCAAACTTTAAAATACATTAACTGAGTTTGTTAGAGATATTTTTCTTGATACTTAAATAAAATAAACTTAACCAAAAAATGTTCACATAAATCTTCTAGAAGCTTTGGCATACATTTATAATGATTAAATGTATATTCCGGCCAATAAACTCGTTTTAAAACCTACGTTTTAATCTTTATAAAAGTTTAAACGGTCACTATGAGTAAATAGAGCGTTTAATAAACAACAAATAATTAAATTAAAATTAATCGGTTAAGCTAAATCACTACTTAAATTCTTGTAATTATCGTTCTATAAACGTTATTATTATTACTATTATCAACATTCTCAATTGTTACTCTTGGACATATATTATTCGATATAGGACAATATTCAATTCAAGATCTTAAATTTCCCGATTAAAATACTCACATGAAAATTAATCATTCTTAAAAAATATCTTCCACCCTCCTATATAGCAAAAAGTATCTAACGTAAAATAGTTTATCTATTTACAATATTGCAACACTGCTTTAATACACCATGTTATACTAATTTTTTAATAATACAATAAACTAATTAAATAGATTTATTTTGCCTAGCGGGCCGAAAGTACCAATTTTTTTTCACGACTTCCGATCGCAAAGGATGTAAAGTAAACTACAAACGAAGTGTAGGAGTTTTATTATTAAACAAATTAAATTCACTTCATAGTCTTAAAAATAATTTTATTCAAAATACAAATACATGTGTACCTTTGTAAAATAATTCGCAGGAGAATACTACAAGTGATATTGAATATACTAACGTAAACAAGTAGATCATCAACGTATGCAAGTGCAACATTTCTGTAAAATCGTAAGTGTGAATTATCCGTTTTTTTAAATCCTCATAAAGAAATTCTTGCTTCATATCGACATCTGCGAAATAAAGCCCATAATTTCTAAAGACAATATTCCACCAGAAATCCATAATTCCCATTTCGAGAAATCGACGTAACAATTTTTCAAACTTGTTAGCATACGGCGAAAATTTTGATAGCGCCATCATAATTACTCCATTCGGACGGATTTTTTCATCTAGAACGCTCAACATCCATCCTGCTTGTGGTTTTGAAAAAGCACGCGAGTAAGCGTTTGCAAAATATATCATATGTGGACAGACGTTAACTTCATCATCAATCATTCTATATATACAAGATTTGTTTGTTCTTGGAACTATTATTGACGGGGGCAGCAAGAGTTTTTCGTTAATATTATCAGTTAGAGAATTGTTTTGAATCCTTAGAAGTATTCCTGAATCAAAAACATCATCTGCAGTTTTTAATCGATAAAATGTTTTTCGTCTCAAGTTGATGTTCGTTAAGTGTATTAACAATTGTGTAGAAAATAATAGTGATACGCATACCAAGCATACGAAAAATATCTTTTCTTTCATCTTCTTAGGCGTAGAAGTCGCTGTTATTCCTACTAAAATCATCATTAGGTTGAATACTGTCAAAAATTTACTTTTATATTTAAGGAAATATTTCAAAATAGCAAAACTTGCAACAGTAAATGTTATTAGACAAACAGAAATTATTAAGCTCCATGGTATTTGTGTCTTATAGTAACCACGTTGTTTGATTATCAAATGATTTCCACGTAAAGCATTTTGAAAAAAAATTCTTGTAAATCCTGAGTATGATATTGATGAGTATGTATTTATACTAAAATCAATCATTTCTTTCTTTAGAGCTTCGTGTATTTGTATATTTTCCCTGCGATTGACATTCATTGCAACAGTAATAGTAAAATTTAAATGTTCAGCAATTATTCGAAAAAATATAACATCCATGCCAAAAAGAGAATTCCATAAGTTTTTATCAGAACCATGTGTATTGTTCATAACTAGGAAATCCATAATAAAATATCCCGTAGTCAAATTATAACCGTAAAAATTTTTTAGTTTATCAGAAAATAATTTAATGTTTTCAACAAAAGATTCAGTTTTATATTCGTTTTTAAACGGATTATAATCGTGCACTAAAATGTTTTTGTAGGGATTGGAGTTTATAGTGTCATCAAATAGATGGATCTCTTTTCTTACGCTGATTATTTCTATTATAATAACATACAAAAATTTCTTTGACCATAGACTTTCCAGGAATCTCTTAAAATTATGATCATGATTTTTACTGACAAAAAAGATAACACAGTGAGGTCATGGTCCTGGTTCATTGTTTAAAAATTCTGTTAAAAAATTAAAATGGTCTATTAAATCAGCATCCGATTCAGCAATTATAATATTCAATTGTGATTTTTGCAAATAGAATTCATTTTGCTCGTATTGTTTATTTGTGATATTTAATAAATTTAATTTTTGTTTTGAATTAAGAATGTAGAATTGAAATTCGTTTATTAAAGCTTGTATTATTAATGCACTTATAGAAGGACGTTCTATTGACGATGATAACAAACTGACTTGTTTTACTTTTAAATTGTGATTCATATATTTTTTCAAATACGTAATCCAATCAACTTTGTTACATCTTATTTGATACAAAGTAAATAATGTAAAGAATAATATTAATGTACATGTGTTAATATATATTTTCATAGCTTCTTAATATTACATATGATATAAATCTTTTAATAATTGTAAGAAATGAGTCGTAAAAACCAATAATTGATTATATAAATAGTAAGTATAAATTTATATTTAATAACATAAAAAGATTTTGTTTGTATGTAATATATGTATTATCCTTACACTTGACTGATATCTATGAAAAGTTACGTTAAAACTATTTAAAACTTGCTATTTGTACATAAATGGTATATTCTTCAAGAGAATATATTGAGTTTATTAAATATAAATGAATTTCTAAACTATTTATTTTATTTATATAATTTCTTTTTAAAAGATATGTCTACAAAACCGGTTAATATCGATAGTTTTTTATGCAATCAAGTACATCGTACATACTTTATATTAAAAAATAGTATAAGTCTCAAGTATTGCCTGAGCGTTGCATGAAATAAACTATTGTTTCAACTGCAGTGTTCACTGAATAATTAATGTTAGGGTATATTAGTTACAGAAATTGTCATTGTAACAAGCATAATTTGCACTATAATTATAGTGAAAGTATCCCGACAAGAATATATATATATATATAGCTTCATAGAAAAATTATAGAATAAAAAATACCAAACGGCTACATATAATTTTCTATTCAAAGTTTACTACTTAGTATATTTTAGAATTTTGTAAATTTATAACAGCTTTAAGGGCAAATACATTGTATTGAAACTTTAACAACTTTAAATTGAATTTTGGTTTTGAATTATTACTAATATTCAATCGGGCCTACTGGTATAGCCTAAAGCCACGCAGTTTCACCTAGCCATAATTTCTCCCTGCAATTACGGGCGTCTCGGTGCTACCACACACCGACCGCACCTCAACCGATCTGGACTCTTTTCGACACCCTTATCCACTCGAAATCGCTAGCTCGCAGGATCTTTTCTGGCCTCCTTTGTTTTCGTGTATATTTTACGGGCCGCATCGCGATCTGAGCCATTCCATCAGCGCGCGGGCGCGCGCCACGATGTGACAAGGATCAGGAGCTGTGCTGTCGCCACCGCTGCTGCTGCTATTTCTTCCGGGAACGGGAGAAAGTGAAAGAAAAGGAGATGGAATGGGGAATGCTAGGGATAGTGTTAATTCGGGTGATGGGCAAGAATTGGGGCAGTTTCGTATTAATTTTCACTGATTTCTTCGTAAATGATTGAAGATAGTAGGTGTATCGGTTTTTTTTTTTTTGACAGTTGTGTGAATTTTTATTTATTTTTAAATATTTTATATTATATTTGTTTGGTATAACTAAGACTTATACTTTGACATACAAGTAAATGTATTATTATTTGAAAATTGATTAAATAACAACAATTGCAAATGTGGCAAAGTTTAATGTAAACCTATAGTAAATACTGTAGGACTTACATAGTTGTTGTACTTTGAACAACAAATGTAAGTTTTACAAAACTGCCTCGAAGATTGTGCTTCATACAAAGTACGTTTGCATGTAAAAACAATTAAAACTGTAATAAATATACAAATAAAATAGATATGTAAATAAATATACAAATTTAAAATGCATCAACTTAATTAAGTAGAAAAATTATTTATTAAAAAAAAACCATAATAATAATATATATAATAACTATATTACTTATTTACAAAAATGCTGTAAATACATCGCTTTATTGAAAAACAGCAACCACAGAAAAACTCGCAAACCCTCTCCCCTCAAAGAACTCAAACGCGGTAAAAAAAAAGTGAAAAGCTCGAGGTGACAGCCGCGTCGTTACGCGAACACGCGTTCGACAGGTCCCTAGCCGCGTTTTATCTTGTTATCTCGCTGGTGCCCCCGGAGCCGCTCGTATCTTCGGCTTGTTTTACAAACGCTGTTTGCCCGCCGCGCTCGTTTAAAGAGACTGGTCCGGAAGAGAAAGTTCACTGCGGTCTTCATTGCGCCCTATGCGACCTGCGTTTTTCTCTGCTCGTCTTGGCGCCCCTATAGGGCGCATTGCGCCTGGCCGATGTCATCTTTCGTTCCATTACAGGTGGTTCGATGAGAGATTGCGCCGCCAGTAAATCATTTTTTGCGCTCGGCCGGCGCTACGCGCGGCTAGTTTGCCGGGCCGAGGGCGGAAGCCAACTGGCCCTTTCGGTATTTTACTGATGCTGAAGGCGAAGGTTTGGGTACTAGTTGTTAAATGATGATTCGAATTTTAAATAGAAGGTAAATTTTTTAATTTTATTGTTTTATAGTTTTGGATTTTATGATTTATAAGGTTTTGAATATATAGTTATAAGAAATTCAAATCCTGTTAAATTATTTATTACTTAAAATCTTCTTTAATTTAAATTTTTTAATACTTATTATTGATAATTTTTCAGAAAATTTAAAATTTTAATTTATTGTATAATTTTATATTAGTACATGAATTTATCCTAGGATAAATTTTTGAGGATGAATTAAAATTGTATGAGGATAATGAATCTATTGATCATCATGAAATCAAGATAAATAAATTTGTTATCCTCATTACGTAATTTTAATTTGTCCACATTTGATAGATTGAGCTCATTTTTATTTATGAATTAATTCACAATGAAAAGCAAACATAGTAACTATTAAATTTTTTGTCGATCATTTTTGGAATAATAATATTTAATAAAAAATCTCCAATAAAGATGGTATTTTAACAAATTATCAGATAATTAAAAATTTTAACATCTCGAATAAATAATATTAAACACTAATATCATGATATTTTTTTGAGTATTTTGGTACAACACGGTCGAAAATCCGGTGCCGCCTACATCCGCCATTCGAAGGAGGAAGATCATTCACGAAATTGCGTTAAGATCCGAAGTCAAGCGTTTCTTCGAAAAATACGATATACATAATTTAAGCTTTTATGACTTAATTGAGTCGTTTCCAATCGATCTTCATAAGTAGATTGAGTAATTTTAGTCAAAAAACAGGGGAACTTGGGTCATTTCCGTTCAATAAAATTTTTATAAACTAATTTTTAAAATCAATTTAGTATTAAACAGAATATTTATATTGGCTGTAATGAATTTTTTGTTTTAAATTTTGAGTTTTTTTATAAGACAATCATTGAAATTTTTATATAATAAAAATGTTATAGATTTAAAAATAAACTTTTATATTACAATACTTATACACTATTTAGGAATCTTACTAAATTTTATTTGCTCGGTAGCAGTAATAATTTTCTTTTATTTAAAATAGAGCTACATTGATCTATTATTATGTAAACTTAAACTTTGATTACTTATAAATGTACCAATACAATAAACTTATAACTGTATAAAAATGCTAATCAAGAAACAAAACTATCAGAAAAAAGAACAAGATCATCATCCAAATCTCCCACGTATAGGAATCACACTATAGGAACCGGAAGTCCGGCGTATCAACGTGCATTACACCTCGCTTACCCTTTCCTCCCTTCCTCTCTCTTTCTCTCTTTCTTTCTGACCGGGAAAGCCAAAACACGCACGCACGTCGTATTCGCGCCTCGTCACGTCGCGGCCCGATCCATGTGAACCCGAAAATTAAACTCGCCCACGTTGCGTATACACACACACACACCTCTTTTCTCGAATCTCCGAGGAGGCATCAATGAGAAGCTGCGCGTGAGATTTCCTGACGCGGGGCATATATCCATTAATCCACTCGCGGGCGCGCATCTCCCAGAGAGAAAGTGAAGGGATAACGATGAAAAAAAAAAAAGAAAAGAGGAACGAGAAGAAGCGGCCCTTCGAGAAAGGGTGATAATTATTACGTTGGAGCGCCGCGGCGGCCGATCGATGAGCTGTACTACACGAGGAAGGGAGAGAAAAAAAGCGAGAGGAAGGTAGTGGATACGGCTACGGTTTTACACCTATACGTGCGTTTCTGGATGCTGGGAAACGGATGAAATTATGAATGAGAGAGAGGCCGGACGGAAATCTCGGGTGAGATGCGCGCACGCGTGTTTGATGGGAGGTCGTATTTTTGGGCGAAGTGATGGAATAGAGAGCCGGCTGTGTACGCCCACGCGCGGGAAAGCTGTGAAAGGAGAAGTGTTTTCGTTATTGCTTTCGTGGCTTGAGATGGAAATTGTGGGTTTGACTCTTTCGTGCGATTAGATGTGGGAATTTGTCTTGTTAAGGAAATCTTGAAGGTTATTGCTGAAAGTTGTTCTTTATGCTTCCGGGCAGATGGATTTAATTGTGAGGAAATAAAAAAAATGCATTTCTGTTTTTTTTGTATTATTTGTATGGAGCGTAGAGAAATTTGGATTTTAACCTTTAGAGGACCGGATTTTAAGAGGCATATATCGTATTCAGAAAACTGGTATAAAAGATATTTTATATCATTGATTAATAGGCAAAATTTCGATCATGGGATGCACTAATATATTGGGTTTCCGATAGTCTAAAGGTTAAAATCGTGGTGCTCATATCCCGGTTGCAAAGAGTCGATAAATGCTGATAAAGCTCTGACAAGGCAATCGTGTTTTAAATACTTAGTTGCAATATTTTCCTGATAAGTTTATCAGTTTTTATCGGATCTTTTCCAGCAGATATGAAAGTTTTATTACCCTTTTTATTAGGCCTTATAGCTCCTTTTTATAACTTTTTATAACTTTTTGAAGCGTTAATAATTGCAAGTTTTATATAAAAGGGAGTCCGATTTAGCTAAAACTTCTATACTAATTTTTTCAGTGATTGAGATAGGTCTTTTCTGTCTTTTCCTACTTTTCGCACGAGCTAAAATTTATGTATATGATATATTATTATTATTTCCAACGGTTTCTCCGAAATAAGTTTTTATTAAGAAACAGAGGGAATAAACTTATTGAAAAACAGAATGAAAAATGGATTTAATAAATGTCCCAATATGTCGAATTGTATATTATTTCAATAGATTTGTCCGTCATAATTAATAGAGTCTTTAGGCAATTATTAAAAAACAATTATTAGTTTTATTGTTACGTTAAAACAAAATAAGGCATCTACATATACTTTCATGCAAGTACGCGATTCATTTTGTTTATAAATATGAGACCGCCCAGAATTCTTTTTCACTGTACGATTTAACATTTTCTAGATTTTTAATGGATTTGTCTTCCTCAGCTGGGCCCTCTGGCTATTAGGGAAGTTCGAAGCTAGTTGGCTATAGGCGTAAGTAGGCATACTCGTAATAATAGGCTATCTATACTATGTATAGCAAAGATGTGTGTACTAGAATCGTGTATTCTTTGTTTTAAAACGTACTAAAAGACTTAGCGTAGTACATGTCTTCGTTTTGATCATAGGAAAGTTTTCGATTTTCATATAAGTACAAAAATTTTTTTCTTGATTTGAAAACTCTTTATAAATTTTGTCATTAATAATTTGTAGTAAATATTAATATACAATATTGTAGAGCAGTCTTTTTTATTCGAGTAACTCGTTCATGTCGAGTAGCTTGACTTTGAATAACTCAGTTTCTTCAAGTATCTTAATCGTTTCAAATACATAGCTCGAATTTTTCGAGTTATAAAGTCAAGTACTTGATACGGCTCGACCTCGGTAAAAAAAAACTCGATTCGGCTCAGCTTGGTTTTTTCAAGTGCATAGATAGATAGATAAATAGTATAAAAGGTATACATATACGTAAATGAATATCTTTCCTCTAAAATAGTATTCCTACAACGATCTTATACATTTGCAAACTTTGTAATAATTTTGGAGGTTCTATATCAAAGAACTGCCGCACATTTGGTTTTTGATCAAGTTTTAATTCGATTAAATTACTTTCAGTCACTATATGCCTGATGCAAACTAAACATCTAATAATATAAATCTGATAAACTCATGAAAAGAAATTTTGCTTTAAAAGACAAAAAAATTCTTTCAAAAGCAATCTTGCAGTTCCAGCAAAAGTAACCTTTCCAAAATCTACGAGCCACCTAAACTATTTAAAAAGCAAACACTTTCTCCTCCATTAAAGATTATAATATTATACACAAACAAGTGGTGTGCCATGTGGCGGAGCTCGCGTCGATGCAAACGAGCCCGCGCCGGATCGGCTCGAAAAACTTGGAAAACGCAAGTGCGGCCCTCTATTAATCAAGTCATCGAGTGATAAATCCTTAGGGCGACTTGCGGCCCAAATGTCGCCTCGATGCATTCTCCGGGTGCGGCTCGTTGAAATGAAAAGTCAGAGAAAAAAAATGTTGAAAAAAAATGCCGCAGAAGCTAATCCGCAGGTCGTCGGGTCGCGAGGTTCGTTCGATATACCTTTCCTGTTGCTGAAGAAAGGGGAGTAGCCCCTCGATGACACCGCCCTTTCGGAGTGTGTTGTGGCTGCGCGAGCGGCTCTATTTTTTTAGGTGTTAGAAGGGAGAGGGAGAGAGAGGAGAGAAGGGAAAGTAGAGAGGGAGGCATAGGGGTAGATGGTAGACTGTAGAAAGGAAAGAGCAGTTAATAGATTCATAAATTCGAATTTTCAATTTTCGAATCATTAGAAGAGTTCTGAACAAAATATGTTTTTTATATTTGTAATTGATAGTCATACATTTTTTTCATATTAAATGGCTTGCTGTAATTATCATAAGTGAAAAAACTATGTAGATAATACGACGTCTTAATTAAATTATTATTTAAAATAACACAGATAATAGAATGGAGTTACACCAGTTTCTATAACTAAAATATC
>UELX01002891.1:0-27169 GCA_900480035.1 Eupelmus urozonus
GAAGAGGCCGGCTGCGCGTCCACTCCATTTTCGCTCGCTCGCGCCCATCGACACGTGAAAAGATAGCGAACCTGATAGGCACGCGTTGCGAGAGCGGCCGAGCTAACAATGGGGGGAGAGGCGCGCGCGTTAAAGGTGGGCAGGGACGCAGAAGAGGCGATTGTTTTGCTTTCGAAATTGTTCGAAGTGCGCTCTGATGATGCGGATGGAACGCGTTAGAGATTGGTGGGGATTTTATTAGGGGGTTTGAGAGGAAATGTATTAGAGAAGAAAAATTTTGGTAGATTATACATATTGTCTTTTCATAGTGACATACTGAAAAAAATATACGAAATTTTTTCGTAATTTTAAGATTTTCATACAGATTAAGGTGTATCACTAAAACTTTATCTTATCTAGAAAAATCGAAACATTCAAACTCAATTGACTAAAATAAAAAAAATCTACATCCCGGGCTCCTCTCCCCTTTTAAGATAATCAAGGCATTCAACCTCAATCAACTTGATCGATCCCTCGCAATTCGCCAGAGCCGAATTCTCCTACCCCCCTGGCAGTACCATCGGCAGCTTCTGCCTAAAGAAAAATCAGCGCGCGATAACCCGGCAACTCTCGAGCCAGAAAAGAAACTATCTCTCTCTACGCCCGCTGAAGAAACGTATCGAATTAACGAGAGAAGCCGACAATGCCGAGGGCGCTCTTCAAAAAGACAGCCGGCTCGCGCCGCGAGAAGAGAAAGAAGACGAAGAAATCTGATTACAGCCGAGAGAGCGAAGAACGAAGCCGAATCTTCAACAAAAGACGCGAAAGAAGAGAGCTCCGCGCCGTAGAGGGGAGACGGGAGAAAGTTAGGCTATTCGGCAGGTAAATCGGTTTCGTACCCTCTTTGCGCGAAAGCGCCGAGAACACAGCCGAGTTTATTTTGCAAGTTAAATTATGATAATTTTTACTTTACATTTAAATGGTCGCGGAGCTCGCTCTGAGAGTGACGGAGAGAGGCTCTCTTATTTCAGCCGAGAATTAATGTCGTTATTTTAAACGTAAAGTAAACAAAATTATCGCGCTGCGAAAGCTCGGAGAGCTTTTTTCTTTGAGGGACTAGCGCCCTTACTGGCTCTGCCGTTCTGAAATTACTCGAGAACTGTTTTAATAGCTCTTTTCTGAGAATGAACATTTTGGACTATTCAATTTTTAGTGGTTCAAATTGCGTTTCACTATTTATTACTATTATATTTCAGTATTATTATACTGAAATTCGTTGTAATGTGCATTTATATATACTTTATTTATTCAATAATCATCCAGAAAATTTAAAAAATCAACAATTACACTATGACTTTCACAGCAGCTGCAGACTAAACATCAAGACTCATTAAAAAAAAAGAGCCTGTTCGCAAAGGAAAAATTTCCTTCTTAAACTGAAAGTCAACTACTTGCTTTTCGCGAAGCGCAGCTACCGACCAACTTATTTCTTTTCCCAATGAGTTAAGCGTTGAGAAAAAAGTTCGCAACGCGTAGACTGGTTATATAAAAGCGAAGAGTGTATATTGGAGGATTTTAGGCAACTACCCTCGAGTGAAGCACGAATCACAAAAGGCGTGATACAAAAAAAATTTATCACGACGAGCGAAATGCTGTGGTAAGGCGCAAGCAAAACTTTGTCACACTGGCTGTAAGGTAAGCACATAATAAAGGTATCAGTGATTTATTTGTGCAAGTTGTGTTATTTTTTCGTTTAGTAAGTTTTGGGGGAGGGGGCTTGAAAGGGCTTAGTAAGTTCTAAAGTTATATTCCGAGAGACGAAGTCTGGAGTGAATTATTCGGAAGTGAGAAATATATAGACCGTATATAGGTAAAAATTAGTTATTATCACTCGGTTTATTTTAGGATATACATAAAAATTCTCACACTGATAGAAGAATCTTTCGAAAAATTACAATACTGGATAGTAAAGCTATCACAGACTAGAAAAATCGAAAAAATTATTATTATACTTTATAGAAAAATTTTACTACAAGCGTAGTAATTTTTCAGTTTGTGGCAGGTTTATTCTTCAGTATTATAATTTTTCCAAAGATTTTCTTCTCAGTACATTAATATTATTCAGAATTATCAATTTTTTGTTGAATAAATATAAACGGTTTTACTTGTATATATATATATATCTCATGATTTTGCTTTGTTATTTCAGCAATTGAAATTTCTAATCTTCCATTATACCTCAACAACATTGCAGATTGATCAACACTGCAAAGCCCATTTTATAGCCCTTAGTCAAATCCTTAAACAGCCGAGCTTAGAGTCGAAAATTAAAATCCAATTTCGCGCTTACTTCAGCTATGTACAAACGACAAGCTTTCCTATTTCCTGAGTGGTGTAATGGAAAAAGGTACTGCATCTATTTCTTCTGGAATTCGAGTATTTTCTATTAGCGACGACACGGGCCATTTTCAATTTGCAGCACTCGCCGAGCCTTTCCTCTTCCTCCTCGTTCTTTCGACTACTCCTGCCATTAGTACTTGGCGGTAATTAAGTTACTTGTAAAGAGTTGGCTCGCGCAGCCACCCTCCGCCGAGTCGGCGTGAATAATTTTCGGCCCGCTGATTCGCGTCTTGAAGGAGAGAAGACAAGACTGGAACTGAAGGAAGGAAGGAGCGGAGTGCGACAGCAGTTTTGGGGCTTTGGTGAGAAAAAGATGGTGCTCTTAGTTTTAATTTTGCTGGGGACGAATTTTTTGTCAAGGGTATGGGTGAGGATTGAGAAGGTGAGTGTCGCAATGTTAAAGTTTCGTTTATTATTTTAAGGAACGAATACGCAAAGTTATAGTATTATTAACGTAATAATTTTGCTAAGAGAAAAATTTTCATTTAATTCAAAGTCAAAAGAAAAATGGACATATTCAACTTTGGATGATTGATGATTCAGATTAAATATTAATCGGTCAATTCAATAGTAAGCTTTCAGAATCAAAACAATTAAAAATTCAAAATAATATCACGATAAGATCTCATTCCATTTGATTAATTCCCATTTAATCTCCCTCAATATCGTAAAACAATTCTTCCTCCTCCCACCCAAACTACGCATTTTTAATCCCATCAACGGTCACTTACGAGCTCACCCCTTCATTACCACACCGTCCTCCCTCACCTCGATCATTAACCAGCCAACAAATACACCACGCAACATTCCTCCACAACCTCCCCCGTATTTATCAACATACGGCCTATAGTCCTCCCTCATTGTCACTACAGCCGAGCTATTCCGAAACTCCCGGGCGCATCCAATAAATCTTCATTTTTACATCCCCCTCACCTCTCCTCCCTGGCTTTATCTACAGGCAGAACCTCCGGCACACACAGCCCGAGCTGCCGATCGATCGGTCTACTCCTCCGACGAATCGGACTTTGCGTCGCGCGCTGCAACTACTGTGCGCCAGCGAGCGAGCGAGTCAACACATGAATAATTCAGCGCCGAATCTTCAACTCACAGGGCGGCCGGGCTCTCTTTGTCATTGTCTTTGTCGCCGGCCATTATCGCGATTGCCGAGACACAGAGACAGAGGCCAGTTTTCGCTCGCGGAATTCGCCTCTGCGCGCGGGCGCGATTGACTTTTAAATTTGACGCGCGCAGCAACAGCCTCTTCCTTTCCGCCCCTCGCGCGTTTATTTGTAATCAGTGGTTTTCGAGGCCGCCAGGGTCATTAGCATTTCGCTCGGGCAAAATATTATTTCTGACTGGGGAGACGGCGAAGGGCCCTTGATTGGTATCGATAATTTGTCGAAATTATAGGAAATCGATGCGCGCGGTTTTAGGGACTTTTTGCATAACTGAATCTTTCAGAGAATGCGGAGTGCAGCTGTCGCGTAAAATATTTATATGCCCTGGGCGCGCACGTACCCCTGAGAGACTTTCTTGGAGATTGAATGTACATGAAAAAACATGCGCTTTGATTAATGCAAATACAAACGCACCAGACGGTGCTCGATGTTAATTCCGTTTTACCGGAGTTCCGAGTTCGATTTCGGAATGTCGTCGATAGGTTTTCTGTTAGTTTTAAAGTATCGATCGAAGGTAAATTATTTTTAAAAAGAAAGACAAAATTAGCTGAATAAAATCGAGAAAATGCACCTGCGTTTCTCTTCCCATCTCCGAGAACCCCAGCAATCGCGATTATTGTCACCGCTCACTTATTCCTATTAACCACAAAGCCCTCGGCCCAAAGGAGCAACCCTTTATTCCAGCCAGCAGACACAAAAAAGCCGCGTTCGTGAGTCCTCGCGATTGGTCATAGCCGAGGCGCGCAACTGACGCCCGGCGTCGAAAATTCATTTCGCAGCCGACGGCGCCAGCTGCCGCGGTTATATATTCACGTCGCGCGCGCTTAGCTAAAGTGCGAGGGCTGGGCGTATATATACGTGTAAGGATCCCCGCGGAGTGAGAGAGAGAGTCCTCCTTATCAGCCGGTCGCAGCCCTTACTTGCCGCGAAACTTCCTGCTTCTTCCTTTATTCCCGACGTGCCAGCCAGCCTCGAAGTGTCTTTGTCTTGGGTACAGGAGCTGGGGGGACTGGGGATTCTCCGAAGCGCTGACGCTAGGTGTGCTTCTTTTGTCTTTGGGGCGGCTCTGTCATATTGGCTCGGAGGTTCTTTGGTTTATTATTTTTTTCGGAGGAGGGCTGAGGCGTTATTGGGTTTGAATGAGGATCGTTGCGAAAGTTCTGGCGGTGTAATTGAATTTTTTTATGGCGCCGGATAATGGTTTGTTGATGTAGATGCTTGACAAAGGGTTCGATAAACCCTGGGAGAGATAACTTTTTTATGCATGGCATTACGGTTTACTCATTTTTTTTTAAGTATTTCGCACAAATTGTCGAACAAATGGCGAAGAAAATTCATCAAGATAAAAAGTTATTTGTTTTGTAAGTAGTAAGGTCCTCGCTTATATCAGACATATTACATGATCTCGAAACTATTTTTGATATTCAAAACAAACTTTAAACTTTAAAGTGCATGTTGCTCAAAATTTGCATTTAAAGATCAAATCTACCGCAAACATTATAAAATATTTCATCCTCAACAATGCTGCTTTACACGCTATCTTTAAAGTAAACTCAGCCAGCACGATCAGATCCCAACCGAAACACGACCAAGCAGAAAAAAAAAAGTAAAAGCAAACAGCGCTCGCACCCCGGCTCGCTAAATAATTAAAAACGCTTCCTCCCTCACCTTTCATCCCTCCCCTCGAGCAAATAAAAAACGAGCTAATAAAACCCTCGATCAATCAGCCATTCGATTTTCACTTGCGAAGCCTCTGGATGGCCTTTGACCTGCGCGTGCGTCCCCCTGCGCGCTGGGCAAACATCGACAGACTCGGTACACGCCGCTGCATGCCGTATCCTTCGTGTTTTACGCGGGCATTAGCGTCACCGGTCCGCCAATCTTCCTCCCTGGTGGATGCGCTATGGGGAGAGCGAAGCGCCTGGAGTGGCCGCCGCGCGTAGGTGGATATGCGAGAGTCGGATCAGCCCGTTTATTGGCAATTAGAGGCAGGTGCTCGGGATTTGCTTATGGATTGTTTACGGGGATCTTGGTCCGATGGGTTCTCGCGAGATGATTGTTAGGGTATTCCGTATTTTCATGGGAGTAGTTGGTTGAGTAATGTGAGCGACTGAGGTTTTATTAATGAGCGGGATCTAAATTTAGTAGGATAGGTAGTTAGCGTTCCGTTGTGCCTGCAATGGCAAACTCAGCCCAGTCACGAAATTAATTACGGGGAAGATACAAGTACAGCACGAAAAATCGTACTAAAACTTCCGTGCCACCAGTACATAATCGCTATACCTCATCCTTTTCCTCCAAAGAGATCCAAAACACAACCTTCTCATCAACTAGATCACCTAACGAGCCCCACCAAATAACCAAGCATTTATACTCATTCAAAAAGACTCTTCATTATCCATAAAACAACCCCATCACCCCACGCTCAGGATTAATTCCCCAGAGCCGGGAATTGCGCCCGCATATTCACCGGAATAGGGGAGGGGTGGAGAGTGTCATTCGCAGTGCGTTTCGCGCCGCGCGTTATCAGGCACAGTGTGTATGTGCAGGCTATAGGTGTATGTTATGTTAGACGGTGCGCCGCGGAGATTAGACGCGCAAGAGGAAGCCGTCGGTTATAATTGACGTGGCTCCTGCCTGCCGGCTGCGCAGACAAAATGCACGCGCGGCTGATGATTCTGATGGGCTCGGAGACGACGCGAAGGGAGGAATTATATGACGTTAAGCGTAATTAACGTTTCCAGGCCGATTGTTGAACTTTGGGCTTGATTAGAATGGGATGTAGGTTGGCTAGATTTTTCTTTTAAATAGAAATGGTTAAATTTTTGAATAATTTTATTAAAGTTGTCGATACGGAAGCCGATCTCATTAAATATTCGATCGTTAATCAGGAAGCTTTCACACTGGAAACACTAATGAAGCCGCATTTATTAAAAATACAGCAGCCCCGGTAAATCCACATCCCTCCTCCGACCTACATTCCCTCGATCCACCCGAAACTCCTCATATCCCCGTAAAGCCTCCGGCTCTAACAAATGCACGCCGGCTCAAGTAGTACGAGCAAACGTATGGGTAGTCATTTTTCCGAATCCAACCTGCCCCACCCCCGAAAATACGCACCGGTAATCCGCAAACATTAATCATGCATTTATTGCGCGCGCACGTCGCGACTAGCGCCCGGCGAAATAAAACGAAATCCCGGGCCGGTGTCCCCGCTACTGTAGGAGCGATCGCCGGTAAATACGCCGTAAAGCAACGTCCATTATCGCATCGAGAGAATCAATCAGGAAAAGCCCGTAAAATATCGGCTTGGAAAATCCGCCACGCCGTCTTTTACACTCCCCGCGAGTAGTAGTAGGGGGAGGTGCGATTTTTCAAGAAGTTTTGGAAAATGCGGGGGTGGGGTGGGTGTAAAAGCAATGAAATTCGAACGTTTTTTTTAAGAGGTACAGGGGAAGGTGGAGCGATAGGTTGTAAAACGTTTTGTTGGGGTGCTGTTTTGTTGAGGGAATGAAGCATGAAACGTTTTTGATTGGATTTTTTAAAGTTATTTTTTAAAGATTAGGGATATTTCGGAACAAAAGAAAAACAATGCATTCTGATAAAGAGTTTATTGTCTGCGTCAGCGAACAATTTTCCTGAAATGTTTTAATACAATAACGCAGCAGGGTAGAAAATAAAAATATTAATAATGTTTTATTATACGGTACTTGTTTGAGCGTGCAATAAGAGTTGCAATATGCACCGGCACGCTCATAAAGCCATAAAATTTTTATTCGTAAATTCAAAATTTATTAAAACTATGTATGCATAAAGTTTGCACAACGCGCCGTAGCCAATCTCGATTAAATTATACAAACAAAAAACGCAGCTACGGTCTAAACCTCGTAAAGTTCTAGAGGCGCTGAACCAACAGTTTAGCATAGAACATCCCCCGTAAAATGTTCCCGATCCCATAAAAGCCTAAAACAAAGCCATAAAGCCCAGCCGAAAAAGCAAAATTCATTTCAATATTCACTCTCCAAAAAACGAATTTCCTCCTCGATACATCGAAATGCCAGCGGCAGCTATCGTAAAACTGGAACACCGCCTTCTTTTTTACGAGGCAGCGTTTCCGGTGTAAAAGTGTATCGGCCACAGCCAGGGCGAGACGATATTGCAGTGCTCGGGAAGATCTCGCACGAATCGACTCGTAAAGAATCGGCCTCGGGGGAGCTTGGAAGGGTGGGGATAGTGCGGAGAGTCGACGTTGGATGTGTGCACAGACGCGCAGGCAAATAGACGGATGGTCGGCAGGAGCGGACCTCGCGAGCTGGATGCAGCTTGGCTTCAGTGTAGCCGAGTGCGTTTTCGAGAGATGTATCAGGGGTTTTGAATTTGGAATTTGTAATGGCTTTACGAGCGGTATAAATTTTCTCGATTGCAGGTATCCATCAAAAATAATCTTATCCGTTTGTGAAATATTTGATGGTGTCTTTCATGCGCGACAAAAAAATTGGCCTCGATTCAAAAGTACTTTTTGATTTATTACGTTTCTCGAATTTCAAGATGATTTTATCTGGAGTTTCTTTGAGAATTATGATTCATTAAACTTGAGATAACTTCACTTAAGAATTATTTACAAATCCAAATTTACCTGTCAATTTTCTATATATTCTATATATCCTAAGCTCCATCATCCAACACTCAAAATTTCCTTTTCACCCCAAAACTCATACGACAAACTACAGCATCGTTCCCAAACGCTAGCAGTGCCAAAAGTCGCGTATCGCCGAATGCGAATCGCCGTTAAAGCCGCCACACGTGGCCCGAACGATCGCGCACCGTCCAGCAATAAATCTTCATAGTTCGCAATCTCTCGACTCTTGCGCGCAGCTTGCAGCCTCAACAAAAGAGAGGCAGCCCCGAAAAAAGAAAGGACGAAGAGCCAGCGCAAAAGAGGAGGCGAAAAAGCCTCGAGACAAAACGCGGCCGTACTAGCCGTAACGAAAACATCGAAGCTTGCGACCGCTCGTATTCCGCCCTCGTAATCGCGCGCTGCTTCATGCGGCCCTCCCTGTATTTTCTCCCCAAACGCGGCTCCTCTGTGTAAACGCCGGCCCCCGCTTTCATTCGAGCTTTTCTCCCGAGCTTGCGCGTCTTCTTTTATCGCGCGCCGAGAAACGCTCGCGGTATTAACTTATTGCGCGTCCAGGCTGCTTCTTCTTCCGCCGAGATTTATCGCGCCGGGAGGGAAAGATTTTTTAATAAGCTTCGACCTTTTTCCTCCCGCGGCAGATTGGCCGTGTGCGCGGAATTTTCATCCGCGCTTTATATGTGGGCCGCACGCGCTCGCTATGTTTTTAGATGTAGGTGAGAGAGAAGCGGACACGGCTTTTTCGGGAAGCGGACGAGTATTAGATCCGAGCGGGCGCCGGGCGATATCAAATTTTAGCTGAAGGCGCAATAAAGGCGGAAGAGTCGTCGGGGCCCCGCGATATTTTCGTGGTTTTACGGGATCCAATTTTCGGCCGGGGTATAAGGGGATTTGTATTAGGATCGGCGAGCGTACTCGTAAAATGACGGGGATTAGTTTTGAATGTGTGTGTTTAATATAAATGAATAAATTTCTGAGGTTATGAAAAATATTTAACCTACATTTTTATAACGAACAATGCCGCGAAAACGTGTTTATCGGCTTGTTTCGCGCAAACTCGAGCATTTTGTTTGTAATAAATCAAAAGCAAAGCCACGAGCCGCGAGGAAGCGTTTTTTTCGCTCGTACATCATGCCCCCCTGACTTATTTATTGGCCTTATCACGTAATGTCGTGAATAATGTAAATTCATGATTCATCAGATACTGTATACACTCTGCTTCAACGGCTCTCCATTGAAATGCCCGAAGAAGCAGGTCGCTGAACCACACGCGAAACGCTTCCGCAAAAGAAAAGCTAAGCGCGCCGCGCGCGAGATTCAAAAAGCACGTAAACACGATAACTCGCAAATGCCTCCACGTGCTCGCAAACGAAATAATCGAAATAGCATCCCGCATTCCTCAGCCGACGGTAGCTGCTCTCGCGCTCGTCGGAGATACAGGGGAGACTGCATATCTTTCGATTGCAATCTAAAAGCGAATTGCAGGATTCTCCGAGTCGCTCGGTCAGCGCAATTTCAATTAGGAGAGCGAGCGCGAGCTTTGACGGGGGGGCCTGAACTTTGGCAGCCGACGAGGACTTTCGGTGTAAACTTGCTAATCCGCGCGCTCTCGGGAACTTCTTCGGCAGCTCAATAATCGACAATTACCGCGGCGAAATCGATTCCACGCGTGCGTCGAGCTGGTAGCGAAGGCAGTTTTCCCCGTGGGGACCTCTTTACGGCCGGACGAGGGGGTGGGGTGAGATCGGTCTGGGCGAACTTTGTTGCGGCCTGCAGCTTCGATTTACGGCCAGCCGGTCAAGCCCCTCGAGGGACGGCAATTTTGAAATTTCCTTTGTGCCAGCGGGCAAGTGAGTGTGTTTATGTGTGGAGGATGGAGATTTTGGATAGGAGAGTGAATTTACGCTGATGCTGGCTCGGTGTTTTGTTTAATTAAACGTTGTTCAAATTTCGCAAGTGGCAAGCTGAGCCGCTTAAAGTTTGGCGTTGTTAAAATGAATAAACACTCATATATATTTGTTCGCACTAACGAAGTTTGCGTTGTTAGTTTGGATAATTGCGCGCGACGATTAAAGTATATCCGGTAGCACCTGAAATTCTAAATAAATATTACAAGAGAAAACGTTTCGCAGCTCTCGCGTTACTCGAATTTTCTTCGACAACTTCGCCGTCTAAAACTTTATAAGCAAAATATCTCTCGTTTCATCTACGACTGCCTCTCCTACAAATCTAATTTTCTTCGCTTTTCGTCTCTACGTCCCAAAAAATATTTGCTCAGAGCCCGAACGAGAACCGAACTTTAATTAGCCCAGCCCCGGGTAATTTAATTATTACATACGCGTATAGTGAAGCCGGCCGAAATCAAGCCTGGACTGGCGAAGTTTTGCGTTTTGCAGCCGGACTACACAGACGAAATAGTTTCGCGCGCGAAATAGTTCCGACAGAGTTCATTAAGGATCGGCCCGACGTCGTCGTCGCCTTGGCTGAACTTGAGAAGCTGAGAAGAGAGAAGGAGAGGGAGGCAAGTGCCACTTTAAAAGATCTCGCTTCGTTTACTCGGTCGCGGGGGTGCAGCGGAAACTGTTTCCTCGGCAGTTAAGGAGATGAAGCGCTCAGAAATACTTGAAAAACGAAGTTGGTGATTGTTTTATTTTAGACTCGTAAAAGGTGGCGCAGGGCTGATAAATTGTTAAATAGGTGAAAAAATATTTTGTCATCATTTTAAAAAATCATATTGTGTGTAAAGTGACATTTTACGCACAATGAAAATTGTGATTACACCCACAGATTATACCCACCGTACAAAAATATTATTATATACAAGCATGAGTATTGATTATAGACTCCAGCTCGTAAAATTTTCCATAACAATCTAACTTTACGGCTTGTGACGATAAGATCGAATTTAGAATCTGAACTGACAAATTATATTTTAGAGAATAATATATAGCATAACTTACTATAAGATTTTTGAAAACTATTTAATGCTAAAATTTATTTTGATAAAGTCACATCTTAAAAACTGTTATTAAGTAAAAAAATCAAATTTAGCGACTTACGTGTCAAAAAACTTATGAGAAAATTAACTACTAAAAAAACACTAAATACTCTATGGAAAATATCAAACTATAACTTATCATTAAATCTATAAATATTGTACATACAAGTATCGATTATTGCATTAATAATTCCACTCGGCTTTTGAAACTCTAGTATATAGTTTTCAATAAATAATTGCATTTTCAGCATCACGGAAGTAATACCTCAATTAAACAGCTGTAATAACGTTTACAAACACATGTTCCGCAGTGGATTAAATTGTAGGGAGTGCATTATTTTGGCTTAATCTTAGCTTTGTATATAACGCATAATTTTCTTCGATAATCATCAACAGAATTATGAATATTTATGGCGATATTATAGTGATTGTGTTAAGCAGAGAAAATCCTGCCAATAAATCGGATCACTCGATAAATTATTCAATTCCCATTCAATAGAATTTTGGCTCATCAGGCGATTATCAAATCGAAATTTATATTTATAACGCTACAATTTCTCAACAATATTAATTGCAATAATAATATAAACATAACTGAACAAAAAGTTAATTTAAAATTTTTAACCCCCACTTTTACGGTATTACAATTCCAATAAATCCTCGTTAAAAATTAACCGTCCACTTAACTCACCCAGACAAACGAGATCAATCAACGATAACGCAGCGACCAATACTTCCATTATTCGCGATCCGATCCCTCAAACCCATTTCTCCGGCGGCAAAAACTTCCATTCGCTTCCTTTGCGTTCAATACAGCTGATATACCCGGCAAGAAAGCAAACGCGCGCATTATTCCGGCTCGCGGTGCGAAATCCAATCACGCCGCAGTCTCATTCTCCGTACATAACGAAGGATCAGCCGGCTGCCTCGGCGCGGCGAGCGAGGGAAGAAAAAAAAAACGCAGATGACCGCGTGCGGCAAATGAGAGCTGCCATTAACGAGGATATATGACACTTAACAAAGGGAGCGTAAAATCGAAATTGATCGAGGCGCGCTCGGCGATTTTCAATCGGACGTCTGCGTGCGATGGGTGTCCCTCGGAGCTTGATGAATAAAGGTGGTGAATGCGTGGATCGGACGTTAAGGCAAAAGTTTGTCGCTGGTTGGCGTTTGAGGATGGTTGATGGTTTTCAAGAAATTGTTAAAAAATGTAAAGATTTGGGTTTTCAGAAAATAATTATAATAGAGATTGACGAAATGATGACGAAATGATGACGTGTTGATTTGACGAAATGGAAAATTATGAAAATATGATAATTTCCAAATTAATTATCTTAATTGTAATCTTAACAATTGTAGCTTAAAAATAAACAATATAATACCAGAAACGCGATTCACCGAATCGAGCAAAACCAAAAGCACCGATCACCCGCTTTTTCCTTCAGCCCGTGCAAAATCCAGTTTACGCGGCTGACCCAGAAAAACCTCGCTCCTCGAGCTTTCGCGATCAGCCGTACCCGCAGCTCCATATCCATTCGTTCGACGTCCATCAAAAAGTCAAACTGTCTCTCCGCGTCGTCAGTTACGGAATTAAAAAAAAAAAAAAAAAAACTCCGTCGCGCGGAATGACAAATTGATTGACTTCGATTAAAACTCCGCGCGCACACCTATAGCTACACGCGTCTCCGTCTGTCGAGCTAGCTGAGAAGAATTAATGGCCAACTTTGAGAGGCAATCATCGGAGGCAGCGGGCTTCTAGAAGATAGAGCCGCGCGATAAACTCGCGGGTGCGCATCAAAGGGCGCGCCGCGCGCGAGCGTGGGAACTTTTAAGAGGCTGCTCGATCGGCTTATACGGTCGCCAAGTTGCGCAAGCTGCGCTTCTGTGTATGGCTAATTAGGTGAGCTGGGTTTTAGCAGTGGTGCAAAGTATGATAATGAGGCTAATTAGTTCTTAATGGGCTGGATATTAATTAATTGGATGTGGACTGGCGTCGCGGAAGGTTTTACGATGTTTTGTGCGTTTTCTTACGTTGTTTGTTGTTTGAGCGGGTTGAGAAACAGCAGGTTAGTGTTTATTGTGTGAAGATTCTAAATGAAATTTGAGTAGTTTTTTTAATTTGCATGTAAATCAAGTAATAAAGAGAAGCTGCAGCGGGAAGTGAAAATAAATGAATTTCCTAAAGAGGCATATAGCAGAGAGTCTGCGTCTCGGTTTAAAAAAATAATAACAAGTAAGAAATAATAAACTTTATATCTGACGAAACTACTCAAAAAAAAGCTCATGAAGCGTTTGAAATATGATGACAAAATGATAAATACCTAGTTGCGTCGGAGCGTACACTGGTCGTTGCGTAATAATCATATTTATTACCCATTACGGTACATTGTTAGCTTTAAAAGTAACTTTCCAACTTCCTTATCCAGTAGCTTTTTTATTTAGTACCTCGTATATAACCCAGGTGCATATTTTTTTTGTAAAAACATAATTACCACCACAACAAACTTTCATATACAAATCCTATTAAACTTACGAAGGCAAAGTCGTCTACAGCTGCAATAAACAAAATTTCAAAAACTGCAAATACCCACCCTAAATCCAGCATACTTTGCATTTAAATCCCAAAAACTACACCCCGCAATATTTTCGCAATAAAACAAGCAAACCACGACTTCACGCCCCCTATAAAAAAAAACCGCCTCGCCAGCAAAACAATCCGCAAAAACCTCTCCGCCCGGCGACCCAGCCACACGAGGAAAAACCATATCCCGCCCCCCTCTCCCCAAAACTTTTCCACGTCCGCTCTCCCAGCGTGTTTACAAGCCATCTCGGTCTCTTATTTCACCGACAGCCGGCCAACAGCCGATATCCTCGCCGGAAATTCGCATCTCTGCCGTGGACAATGCCAGAGTGGGAGAGCGAGCGTCGCTGCAGCGCCGATCGATAGTGGCACACACCATTGGCTCTCTCTCTCTCTCTCTTTCTCTGCGGTGACCGGCCGCAAGAGAACATACATGTGTGCGTGCGCCGGCTATTTGTTGCCTGAGGTTTATCATCGACGCGCGATCTCGAGCGCTTTTGAATGCCCGGCCGGAGTATCGCCGATAAATAGCCGAGTGCCAGTCATTTGCGAGCGGAGTGCTGGGTTTGGATGGTGGAGCTGCTGGGTGGATGGGAGGATAGAGGAGATAAAAGGTTGAGGTGTTTTTGGGGTTTGGTTGAGGATGGGATATGGGCTGCGGGGATGTCGGTGGGAATGGTTTTCTGATGGAAAAGTTGGTTGCCGGCTGGGTTTTGGCGGGTAATCGTTTTCTAGTGGGTAGTTGGACTATCGTTATGGAAAATGGTACACTAGATGGGTTTTGTCGTTTTTGCTTTTTGATAGTTCTTATAGTCTCTTGTTTTTGAAAGTATTCAGCGATATGTACCTTTGTTTGTAAAATTATTAATTCAGTAATTTTAGAAAGGAAAACTGAAATATACGCAGAACTCGAGATATTTTCTGGTAAACATAATATTATTATCAAGAATGCATTATCGTAAGAAGATTATCTCGTGTATGCATAACATTTCTTTTTATTGAAGCTCGGGCTTCGTTTTATCACGAAGCCTCTTTTATAACGAGTGCAAAAATTCAGTGTATCGAACGTATACAAACTTTACTGGAGCAACCTAAGAGGATTTCCATTTAATACAATTTGCTATATTATCGTACGTAAATTCAGTTGAATAAAGGAACAAAAGCTCTCTCTCTCTCTCTTACTCTCTTTCGCTGCAAAAGCAGCTCAATGAAAATAACAAGAAAGCATTATCATATTATGTATAACTCCTAGAACAGAATACAAAGGACTAGCCATAAGTATTTTTAAAGTGAGAAAAAGTGCAGCATCTATTGTAAATTGCTATTAAAATTACTATAAATTTAAACCAATAATACAATTTTTTCAGACTAGGCAACAGTCGTAAAACTAATGTCCTCTTATAATTACATTTTTATAATAACCTAATTAACTGGCTGAAATTAACATGTCTATACACAAGATCTCTTATTTTTTATCATCATTAACATCATCATCCTTAATAACACTACATTAATAAGTAGAGATTTCTACAGTCTCTCTTTGAAATATATACGGACAAGAGCCGAAAGCAAGTAGCGCAAGCTCGTTAACCAAACGCGAAAACTGATACGGCAGAGTCGCTTCGACTGTCCCTCACGCAGCTGACATCGGATTTCTCCTGTCGGTCGATTTGGACTTTTACATGGACAATATACGAGCTGAGAAAACTGTAGATGAGAGATATTGTACCACACGACGTTCAATTATTGCAGAGGTGAAAATTACTAATTCACGAATAAATACAATTTAAATTATTTGTGGCAAGTATAATTCTGATAAAGCTCTTATCTTCGGTTGTCCTAATCGAACATCGGCTTTGTATCTAAAACACGCATCCAATAGAAATAGAAACCGACTCCCTGAAACTTTCATACAAACGCGAGGTAAGATTTCAATAGCGAAATCCTCATCTCGTAATCTCCATGAATTCTTCTTAAAAGCAATATTTCCCAGCACTCAATTAATTATTGCCGATTCCCCACTTAAATACTAAAGCCTTCCCGTTATTAATCTAATTCCAGCGAAAGCCTAACATCTAATATCCAGTCGTATCAAACCTCGAGCTAATTACTCTCCTCCATGCACACGCAACCACATATATCCCCTGCATCTCCTGGCTGACAACAATGCTTGCATTCCTGCTCTCTCAAGCCATCCGTAAAAAAGCGCCTCCCCGCGTGCATATACCCACAGTTGCACGCGAGACGAAAAAAGCTCGGCGGGAAAAAGCCGCAGCGCGCGCGCGTCTCTTATTATTTATAATGCGGTCGCGCGCGGCGAGAGACGTCCCAGACACTATACACCGTGTGCTCAGGCTCTTTTCTTTCTCTCCTATAGCCCGAGGCTGTTGTGCCTGTCTGCGGAGGAAAATCGAAGCGCGCGTAATAATATCGGGTCGTTGCCATCTCGCGACGATAAATCGTAGACACCGCGGCTTTTATCTGCCGCGCACGCCTGATAAGTAGAGCCGCGGAAAAGCGAGATTTTATCGGGGAGCTGCGGGAGTTATTTTTGGTCTCGATGTTTCGAAATGCGAGACGTGGAGTTTTGATGGCTTCGTGGTAGGGGGGGTTTTTAATTGCGGCGTGAGGAAATGATTTCTGCGATTCGGGCGCGTGGGCTTTTTTTATAGTGTCGGATGGATTTTTAGTGTGGGGAGGCGGGGGGTATTGTGAAATGGAATATAGATGGGGCGAAAATTGAAACGAGGTATTAATAAATAGAAGGCGGGATTGGCGGGAGGCGTTTTATAAATCAGCGAGTTAAGTGCTTCGCGGATTTTAATGGATTACCGGATTATATAATTTTGAACGGCTGCCAAAACAATAATTTAATTTGAAAATTTTATTACTCCGCTGGAAGTTTATTATTATTTTAATAAAATGAAATCACGGATTAAATCGTGAATATTCTTATCACGCTGTATCTCAATTTATCGGAAGTGGAAAATTTCACAAAGTTTAATTACTCATATCGCGCTTTCCTCAATAATTCAATTTCAATCTTATCAAAAACGAAGAAATCCGCATTTTCTAATTCCCAACGCACCCAACAAAGATATCCATCTCGAAAAATCCATTTCCACTTAGCCCCCGATAAATTTCTACAACTCCTCACCTGCAAAAACGCCAAGCGGCTCTATCTCCCACTCGAAAAAAAAGCCTCGAAACGAAATTTCAAACAGGCGTCTTTAATCCGCGCAACGTAGACGGAAAAATTCATAGCCAGCAGATAAATCCTGGAGGATAAGAAAAAAGGCGGGCGCGCGCGTGTGCAATGGAGCGGAGTATAAGAGTATCCTCTGGCTAGATAAATCTCTCTTGCCGGAGGAGAGATAGAAGTCCGAGAGAGGAGGAATATAAGCGCGCCAGAGGAGAAGGAATCGCCCGTAGTGACGGACGACGAAAGAGGATAATTCGATTTCTCGAGGACGCGGCAGTTTTTTGACGTCGGCCAGGGTATGAGGAATGGTTACGTGCGGCTTTTTTAGGGATCGGAGGTCTTCTTTGGACTTTGACAGGTAAATTCGAACGGTGGGAAAATGTCTTTTTTCTCGGTGTGAGGTAAATATTGTTGCGGGTTGTGAGAGCTTTTGTTGAACGGGGATAAAAAATTAAATAGGCTCTAATTAGGGTCTAACTATGTTGGTTTATTAACGGTATAATTGTGTAAATTGGTTAAATTCTCGAATGGCTTTGTTAGGATTTGACGAAATTTTAGAGATTAAGCCTATCTAATTAAATTTCTACTCAATAAATGCTTGTTTGATAACTGGGTGCTGCTGGTAGTTAATTTGAACGGTATTTTGTTGCGGAGTCAATGGATAATAGGTTGAAGTTAATTAAACTGTATCCTCTATTTATTTCTTAATTTAGTCAAAATGGTTTTAATTCAAACAAAAAAATCATTTTATTCACAAATTTAAAATAATCGAATTTCCAACCATCACTGTAAATAATGAAAACTGTCAGAACTCAATCAAAACCGTTTTAATCGCTACTTCCCTTTTATGCCTCCCAGCAGCGGCAGAAAAATGCCGAGAAACAGAGCCAAAAGCAACTAGCGAAAAGCATAAGCAAAAAAGCTTTCCATCAGCATAGTCCGAGCCCGCGTCTCTTCCTTTTCCCGGCGCGCCGCAACACAAAAGTTGTTTTCCACGAGCTTTCCGTCTCTCTTTTTCTCTCTGTATGATCGGCGCGTCGCATCGATGAATCCCAGAAAGGTCTTTCTTTCTCCCGATATATATGCGCTCTCGCACACAGAGCCACACGAAACATCTCGCTGCAATTTCGCTGCTCTTTGACCAGACTCTCCTCTACCCAATACCAGCGCCGCCGCCCGCGTCCTTTTGCGGCCCAATCGAGCCGATAAAATTGAGCTCTGACCCCTTTTCGCGGCGCGGCTATCGAAAAATCGGAATAATTTATTGCTTTGCGGGAAAGCCCCATATCCTTCTTCTTCTCTCGTGCTTCTCTCTTTTTTTTACGACGCCCACCAGGCGAGTTTATCCGGGCTCTCTGTGAATTTTCCGAGCCGCACGCCGAAAGTTAAATTGAACTTTGCTGGGGCGAGGGGGGAGGCAGCCTTCTGAGGATTCAATGCGGCGAATGAAAAATGTAAGAGAGGGATTCGACGCTTGTTTTAGTAGGAGGTGTTGCGGAGAGCGAGTTCCTGACCCCTGTTCTCGATGGGCAGGGTGAGAGGTCAGTGTCTGGGATATTGCGAGTTTTATGAAGATGTATGAACCATAGTTGAGGGTAGACTATAAAATTATTATGATTTATTTCAAGATTAATTATTCATGTTATTGAAACTAGGGAAATGAAATTTTGAAATAATCTGATCCTCCCGTCCTGCACACATTGTAAACTAAATAGTATTTTAAACTCTAGAACATCATAATCAATTACCCCTACAGAAAAGAGCTCAATTCACTGCACCGCTGATACAATGCTGCAGAACATATCCCATCGAAAAAATGTCTGAATCGAACAAAGCCGAATCATGCATCCCCCAACCGACTCTACATCACCCCGTATACACATCCGACCTCCCCTCGATATATCTCTTACCAATGCTCGCCTCTAATTGACCGTGCACGCACGCCGTGAAAATATTTTTTTCGCTCCCACCGAGTCGGCTAACGAGTGCAGGAAAAAAGAGGGAAGGCAAGAAACGCGCGCGCTCCAGTTGCCAATTTATTTTTATAGAGCGCCCATTAAATGTCCGCCTCGTCGTGCACGCGCGCGCACGTGGGTTTCGTTACGCTCCTTCTGAGCCCCGTATAAGTGCGTTTATGCGAGAACGGTTTTGATACGGAAGGGCGAAACCCTGGATTTTCGGGGGTGTTTGAGCGTTCGCGGTTGGGATAAGCGGTCATTATCGAGTCGCGAGATGGCTTTGAAGTGATTTTGGTTTTTTTTTAATTTTAATTGGGGATGTATTTTATATTTTTGTTATACTGTGTATGGATTTCAATTTATTGGTTTAATGAGAATAATAATGTCTTGAATTTAAATAAAATATTTTTTGACATTCGTACTATATACAATGATAATAATTACTATACATATATGATACTTTAAAGAAAATATGAATGATTTTTCCGTAATGATTTGACGAGAAATTGTTATTTTAAAATAACAATTTTGCAAATTATTAAACTCAACCATACAAAGTGAAATAAAGTAACTGTATATGCATAGACTTTCCTTTGCTTCGTACTAGAAATTTTTTAAACATTCATTCAACAATTAACAATTAATCATAAACATATAGAAACACGTCTAATATGCAAAATAATCAAATAATGGTATTAAAAGAACGCTGTTCAACTTTCGCACGATCCTCTCACCCACACTCCCAGCAATTCAACTAATAACAACCACCGCCGAAATCCCGAGAAATCACGTGCAATCTCTACCTTCGCGCTCACTTACACGGCTCAGCCGTCGAGGAGCGAACTTTATTCCAGCCACGCCTCCGAATTTCCAGTTTAATTTGCCATCTGCCGCGTATGCGCTGCTTGTTTTGTTCCGGCAACATCGAACGCTCGCGTGCGTATATATATACATACACATCTAATGGATACGTTTACACGCATACAAGAGAGAGAGCGAAAGAGGAAGAGGGAGAGAGTCGACCCCGGGCCAAGTGTTTTTGGCCCCGAGATTCCACGGGGCACAAGCTGCATTCGAGGGAGAATTTCGCCAAGTAAGTTTCGCACGTTAAGCGTTACGACAGCCGACCGGGAATCTCGGAATTCCGCGCCAAGTTTTAAGGCCGCCGTCGAACGTTAAGAAGGCTTCGGGCTTTTTGAAACTGATAGTGTAAAGCTATGTAGGTGAATACTTAATTTCTGAAGCGTTGCTGATTTCGTGAATTTCCTTTTTTTAGGTAATTTATTTAGGGATTGAATTTGATGGAAACCATTGTTTTGTTTTATTCTCTGAAATTATTGTGCTGAATTTTACATTTATATATCTTAAGATTACCTCTTAATTTGAAGTAAGTACCATGAAAAACGAATACAAAAATAATTCCATTCATCATCGTCCAATAATAGAACTTCATTACAGTCCAGCAAAAAGTCGTCACAGAAAGCACGCTAAGAAAAGACCACGCTATATCCATGAAATATTACAAAAATAGCACGTAAACGATAATAATCATAGCAGACTCTAGTCCCTTTGGCAGGGGTAACACACCCAGCCGGTCGCATCGTTAAAATGTGTCTTCCGAAGCCACAAAGTTCATTTAAAGTTCGCGCATAATACCACACGAGCGGAGAGTCCGACCTGAATTTCCGGTGGGAGCACGCGAGCCTCTCTATTCGGAGGCACCGCGTCATCTTGTTATAAAACGAGAGATTTGAGATGTGCGCCACGGTGTATACCTAGCTCATGCTGAAATTCTGTCCCTAATGTAGTTTCGGGTTATTTTGAGCGTCTCAGAGGTGACGGTGAATCATATGAGGGATTTTGTGAATAGCAAAAGGTTGTTTTTTGTATGGAAATTTTAAGACTCACCAACCGCACTCAGCTGTAATAAAATTGCGATTTCTGAATGAATGCATTACCTGAAACAAAAAAGAGAAATTTGTATTATTCAAGTGTACTTCATGAATTTCAAGTTAGAAGTATAATCAAGTTAAAAATGATCGTGTAAACAACTGCAGGAAACGCAGGCTTACATAAAAGGAACATTGTTTTTCAATTCCGATAATTGATTTCTCGGGGTAAAAGTATTGGGAAAGCGGTCGTTCTGAGGTGAAATTAGCATATCTTTATTGAATGAAATCAGTTACCGCGCAGTCCTCGGACAACTTTAGCCAGTACTCGAATGACTGTCAGGTACGCGTAATAAATTTCGTTAGATAAGGCCTTAATTTATTCCGTCCGGTGATAAGACGAAACGCTAGTTAAGTGAAATATCGGGCTTCAAAAATAATTGTTTCGCAATAATATTCATAAGTTTTATTCCGGCGCAGGCCGAGATTTGAATCAAGAACAAGTTTAATTAAAAAAGTAAAATCGGTATGATTCTATAAATAATTTATATCCTATGAATCTTAATATTCAATAAATGCCTCTATAGCATTAAAAACCTTATTCTGCCCATCAAAATTCTTTGAGTCAGATAAATCCATAAAAATAAAAAGAAAGTTCAGAAACCCAAAACCTCTCACTCCTCAATAATCAAAAAACCACCAGTCACCACCCATCAAACTTCCATCTCCTAAAAACTTGCCTCGCATCCGCAAGCCTTCCAAGATCGCGCGAAACTTCATCAAACCATCTCGTGTCCCACCGGTACAACTCCCATATACCCAGCCGACCTAAAAAGCGCGTCGAGAGATCGAACGCGCGGGAGGCCAGCAGCAGCGCCCCGGGGCTGCTCCTCTCTTTCTCAGAGCGCGAAATTTCAGGCGAGAATTTTCGGGATCTCTCGAACTGCTCTCTCTCTCTCTCTCTCTCTCTGTGTTACAGCTCTTGGTGGGCTTCCCCTAAGGGGGCGAATCGGAAAGTTCGCGCGAGTGCCTCTCGCTGTTACGGCTCTCTCCTTTTTCTTTTTAGCTTGCGCTCGAGGCGGCCCTCTTGGCACGGACGTGACTCGATGATTCCCGGGATGTATAGTTTATAATCGAGGCTGCGGCAGTGCCGAGGGGCCCGAGGAAATGCGCCCGAGACGTAGGTGCGGAGGAAAAATGAGCGGATGGAAATGCGGGCTGCGTGGGTGGAGTTTATGGTAATTGATAAGAACGGGATTATACGGCGAGGAAGGAGAGTTTATGGCTGCGTTCGAGCTGCGATTGCGCCGAGAGCGCGTAAGAGAGATTTGAGAGCGTGTAATTTTATGGGGATCATTTGGGCGTGATTTAAGGAGAGCCGGGAGATTCTGGGTCAAGGGGATGCGCGCGAGAGCTGGAGTAGTCTTATCGTTCGCAGGATGTGTATGATTGCGAATGGGAAAGTAGTTTGGGTTGGATCGAGGGCGGCGCGACGAGCGTTTGTTGCTGCCTGGATTATAGTGTTTCTGCGTTCAAGTGATAAATGAGGGATGGGCTAGTATCGCGTTATGCAAAGTTGTGATAATTCCCGTTCGTATAATGCTGGAAACTAAAAGTTTATGGGTTCCGCGATTAAGAGCTTTTGCTGGAAATATTAGGAGCTTTGCGTTTGGTAATTTAAGATATATCTTTGTGATTTTTTATGTGAGAGTAACCGTAATGTGAAGTAATTTAGGTGAAAAATGTATTTATATACCGTTGATAAATTGTATTGCTAATTATACAGCGAGGATGTGCAAGACAAATTATATGTAATTTTTTCTTTTGAATATATTAGATATGATAATAAGCTTCACTTTCCGTCACACTGATATAAATTTGTGTAAGCTTGTTATAGATATTGACTATGAAATACAGTTTAACATACAATAGTCAGAGTTTTTGGTTTTTCATTCGTCATAGTCAAATTTAATAGTTTGAGGTTAATTTTGTTTCTTACAAAGTTATCAATAAATGTATGATCGTTTATTATATGCAAATTTTTTAAATGAAAATAAGAAAATTATTTACACCTACAGAAAAGTCGGTAATTATTTTCAAATTTTCATTTAAGCAATTCATAGATAAATGTTTAAGAAATAAAATACGTGTAAAAAATTAAATCGGGGGAAAACCAAATCTCTTTAACTTATATATTATGTGAAATTCCTCTAATAGTCAATACCTAAATTATACTAATCTCAAAATTTTTTTGAAATTCTTTTTTTCCTATTCATTAAAATACCCTCTTTCACATAAATTCTCAATTTCTTTATCGAATTTTAAAAAACTAGGACGTAAAATTTTTTTATAAAAAGTCTATTTCCCCTTATAGACCCTCCTTAACGTAAATGGACGAGTTCTTTTTACAAGAAAACACGGTTTTTCTTTCAAACTGAAAAATCTCTTCAACCAATTTGAAAATTGTGTGTAAGGAAAAGAAATATTATTACAAGAAAATGAAATCCTCAAATAAGTAATCCATTTTGATCAAGTAATTATCTTTTTTAGGAAAGCGGATTTCAAAGAAACGGGTATTATTCTTATAGCAAGAAAATTTCTACGAGTTCACAAATTAAGATTTTCCACCTATATAGAGTGGATTCTACTTACAGTTAACATCATTTCATTTTACCAATCTGGGTCAATATATTTAACTAACACCGATTGTAAAACAATCTAACTAACTAAAACACTAAACTAATACCGATTGTAAAACTATATAACAAATCGATAATCATTTACTAACACCGATCGTAAAACCATCAAACTCAACTTCAAAACTCGCATTACCGCCAATCCATCCTTCAACCAAAAAAGAAACCCACCAGCAGCACCAGTCCCCGATAATCCAAGTAATACCCGCGCCGGCCGGCGTGCGCCTGATCGATGCGGGCTCGTAAAAGAAGGGCAAGGCTCGCACCCACGATATGATACGCATCGCGTGACTTCAAAAATGCAGCGCCACCGCGCACGTCGCGAATATCAATTTTTGGCTCGCGCCCGCATGAATAATGCGCGTGGGAGGGAGGCGGCATCGTGACAAAAGTAAAAAAAGGAAAGAGATGCCACTTATGCGCCGTTAACTATTCTCCCGACCGCGTGACGAATTCGTTATGTGGGTCGGCGCTGGCTGTTGTGTGGAGATGATGAATTCAAATTTCGTGTTGGTGCTGCTGATGGGGTGGATTAGGATTTGGTACGGTAGTGGATTGTGCGTTGGACGGTGGAAGGCTTTGTTAGTTTTATTTATGGGTGATGGTCGCCGGTGTAAATTTGCGCGAGCGATAAATTTTGGGTTGATGCGCTGATGTTAGATAAGTGAGTTGGCAAGTATGAAATAGAGAGGAGAAAAAGTGGCTGGATAAAAATGTGTTTAAAATAGATTAATAATCATAATATTATCAATGTTTCAACTGTTTTTTGCTGGCTGCAATGCATTCCAGACAACAGTCAAATAATGCTACCTCACGCGAACGTCAGCCTTTATCGCGCACAAATCCAAACCAAAACACAGATAACTAAAAAATGCACGCATAAAAAAAAAACGAAATCTCAAAGCAAAGAAAACTTCCACATACCCTCGCATCCCACTGCTCGCACTCCTCTACACATTTCTCATAGAACTTTTTCCAATTCCAGCTTCAAGCGCGCGTCGAAGGTGCGCCCCCGAGCGCAGAAATAATAATTTCGCCCTCTCGTCGAAAGGAGAAAAAAAAAGAAAAGCCGAGCGAGAGGGAGACAGTCATCGCCGCACGCGCATTCCGCGTGTACACACCCAGAAAGAGAGAGAAAGACAGAAAGATACGCCGATGCGCGCATTGTCGTATCGACGAGGGGGCGGCAGATGCGCTCGGGGCTCTTACTCGTTAAACCCTTCATTCTTCCGAGCCTGCAGAAAAGGGGGAGGGGGGTTTCACAGCAGTGCAGTGCTCCCATTCAGCGAGAGAAGGGAGCGAGCAAAATAAACTCAGGCCTTTCAATGGGCCGCCCCGTGAGCGAGCTCGCGCACTTATTTAATTACGTTTCCGGTGCACCGAGTCCAAGTTTTCCGAGAGAGCCTGGGAGCGGTATTATCGATGGGTTATATTTATTCGCTGAGAGAGGAAGGGAGGAAGCGGGATTCTTTTCAGGTTCGCCAAGTTTGCGATAATGCGCCGTGCCGTGGAACTAATTATTGTAGGGGGAGGGAGACGTGAAAGTCTATTGGCGAGTGGATTTATATACAGAGAGTCTGTGAAGTTTTGTATGGTGTCTGGGAAAAATTGTTGTCGAGGCCGACTTTGCTGGAGCTGATTAAGAGCTATCGGCGGGGTTATAGTTTGTTTGTTGGTGTAGACGTTGATAGTGGTATTATATTGTGGGTACCATTGAATTTGAAGGAAAAGTATTAATAATTATGCAGTGATCTATTTGATTAGTAATTCCATATTCATGAATTCATTTGAATGTGCTCACCATTTTGATCCTGAATGTAAAATTTTGCGTTACATGTTGACTTTATAAAGTGTTACTGTACGTACTGTATGAAGTATAATATTATTACGTTATTCCATTTATCCCGTCTTTTACAAATTCAATTACTACTTTACACAATGCAGCTCAAACGCATTCACGGAATCGTAATACTATACGTTACACAAACAGCAAAAGCAACAACGTATATAGTATTTCGCTATACACAGCCGTATTTTTCTCATTTCCGAATGCAAATTAATTTCCTCCTCGGAAAGCCGAAAGGAAAACCGCTTCGAAATTCCGCTGAAACCGTCCAATTTGAATAATTCGCTTGAGAACGCTTGGGCACAGTTGACCGGACCCCTTGCCGCGGAAAAAGAACCAGCTGCGCGCAGACGGACAATTCATTTAGCCTCGTGGGTCGGGCCCCGCGCTTTTTTCCGTGGTAAATTGTTAAATTTCAAATTAATCCCCGGCGCGCTCTCGCGCCACGTTTATTTTTTCCTTTCGAATTATCGTACCGCTGCTCCGGGGGTTTTAATTTTGGTGTCGCGCGGCAGTTCAATTACGGGCTGAACTTTTATTTAGCGCCGCACGCGAGCGCGAACCGAAGAATATTTGAATTTCCGCGCCCTCCGCGTGATTCGCATGCGTGCGTGCATAGTTTGGTTCTCTCACTCTTTTCGCGGGGGCGAATGAAAAAAGAAATAAATAGAGGAGAGGAGGATTTCCACAACCGCGGTGATGAGAAATTGAAATGCGGGTGAATGGGAGCACGTGCGCAACGTGGTTGGTTTTTTTTGCGTGGTCGATTCTTTTTTTTTTTTAACTTGCGGCCGGGTGGCAACTGGTGGACTGCATTTTGTAATCTTATTATTACGTTTTCGCGCAATTGTAAGCGGGTAAGCTTTTTCAGATGCTTATGGCTTTGTGAATGAGAGCGGAGGTAGTGTTTATGTAACTTTGGTATGGAGAATTTGAAAAGTTACGTCATTATATTTGTGAAAAGGTGTATTAAATTGAAATTGCGGGACAATAAATCTTATATAATCGTTCACTTAGATAGAGGTTGATCAAAGATGTATTTTATTTTCTACAAAGACATTATATATTTAGGCACAATCTACAGGAGAGTGTTTTCGCCAGAGCAAAAGTGAATCAGCGTTTTTCATAATATACATGTACGTATGTAATTAAGTTTATAAATTTTTTTAAGACCGCTTGACCGATTTTGCTGAAGATTTGACAAGTTTTTCGTCTTGTCAAAAGAAGCTCTCAGTCTTATTTCCACCTTTGCTCAATTCGTTTAAGGCAACAAATGTCATGATTGAATTTTTTAAAAATCTATATTTTTAGAAAATACTATGAAATATCAATTTTTTTAAATAATTTATTTAATTTATAAGTACATAATTATTAATAAGATATAAGATAAGTAGATCTTATAAGAATACAACTTTTGTTTTTTATCGTTTATTTATTTCAATAAATCATCCTAAACTTCGTAATATATAGCCAAAAACAATAAAATAACAATAAAAGAATACAAAAAATGGCTTATTAGAAAATTGTCGACAGAAACACGATAAAACTTTTAGAAACTCTTTCATATAATAATATTAAACTAGAAAAGTTCTTTCTAGCTCATACCGATGTATTTAAGACAATTTAATAAAGCTTTTATATCATTTTCCATTAAAAGCCAAGAACTTCTAATTAATTTTCTTTCAGAATTTATCTTTACTTTGACATGAACCGATAAAAATACTTGATCACTTAAGGGAGTTCTATCTATATCAGCTTAAATGATCAGAATTGAATAAAACTTCGTAGGTAACAAGTTAATATCAT
>UELX01002892.1:0-27166 GCA_900480035.1 Eupelmus urozonus
TATTTGGAAAGACTTTAAATACAAGTATTTATAATTTTAAGAGAATCATACCTTTAATTTTAAATATCTTTAATAATACAGAAGCTGACTAAAATTTTCTTGATAAATATATTTTAAGCTTGAAAAAAACATCCTGTTATAACTTTGAAATATTAAAAATTTTGTGTGAACATTTTACTTACTTAATTTATTTTGATACCTTTTTGTGGGTATCTGAACGATTAAAAGCTCTTATTTTGTGGAATTAAATCAGGCAAGCATTAAAAAACGAAAGATTCTTTGAAAGGAGCTTTAATAGCGTAGCACCAACTATGTACGTGCATAGTGCTGTTTAGTAAAACAGAACGATTGACTTTTCTTGTCAGTAATAACTTATTATGTCTTCCGCTTTATAGATAACCAAATTTACTACTGTTTGCTGCAAATATTTGTACTATACACATCTATAAGAAAGTATACAATACAATAAAAATAAATCCTATAAGAATACAAATAAAATTGCTAGTTGGGTATTTTTCTTTCGTTTTATTATAAAATTTTTAATAAAAATTTACAAATTTAGATTGCAAACTGGAAGCTCCATTTAATCAATTCATTACGTCAAACGTTAAACAGCCCTTAAATACTTCTCAAAATAAAAAAATGTCGTCAGAACTTGCACTATTCCCTTAATACTCATCAACGACCATAGATCCATCACGATTCACTTCCATTCAATACTTTGCTACTCTCCTTTCGCAACCTTCTGCCCTCAAACTCTAAATTATTCAAATTCTCCAACAATCGTCCGGCAGCTCCCCCTTTCGATCTTTGGCGCTTGCGTTTACGCGAAACGTGCAATATCAGTGTCGGAAGCCTCTAGCATGGTATAATTCTCCGGCGCGCGAAGCCCCGTCGCCGGCGGGCGGCGTCGACTTGTATATGCGCTACCCGCTGCATATCGTAACCTTCGCCTTCGCAAGCGAGATACAAATCGATTCCCAAGAAAATCCAGACTTGTCCTTCCGCGATATGACGTGAATTGAGCGTAATTAAATCTTGCGAAACTTGAGGAGTGATATACCGGTAGAGCCGAGTGTAATTAAATGACCGGCTTGAGCGCAATCGGAAGGATGTCGCTAAGGGACTGCTGTGTGTGTGTGTGTGTGTGTGTGTGTGTGTGTGTGTGTGTTTATACACGTGGAGAGGAGTATATAGTTGATCGGACTTGTGGTGATGATGATTGAGTTTCTGAAGTTGTAGCAGTGAGCAATTTGCTTTCGCTCGACCGGATGGACGTTGTAATGGTTTTAGCGGTGGGGTGCGGGGAGTGTCACGAAGGTATTGGTAGTAGAAAATCAATGAGTAATTAGATTTTTTTGTTGAAAAATTATTTTAAGACGGCTTTTGTAGTAAGTGCTGTAGTAATTATTTATAAATATTCGTATAACGTTTTAGCTGCGATCGATATATCGGTTAATTTCTGATGCGAATTACTCGGGAAAATTTATGCGATTTATTTCTGAAAGTGTTCATTTAATACTTATATACTTTTTCGATAAATCGTATTAAGAGTTCAATGACTTTAGAAATTTTATGTTATTTTATTTGAAGATTTCGTAGAAAAAAATATCATTTCCGCAATATTTTCTTAGGACATTTTGAGTCCATTAATTTTGTGGCTTATTGCAATAACTATGTAACTAACATTTGACATTTCGAGTAAATTTGTGTTTTTAAATATATTTATTTTTCAATATTCATCTGTTAAAAGATGAAATATAATTTTTAATATTATATCAATTTATTGAATACCCAACTAGCGCTTTTACCATAGTAGTTATTACTACCAGCATAAACGGAGGAAAAGATAATTTATGTAACTACTGTTATAATACAGTATAGGTAATGCTTTTACTTTGCAGGTGAAAACACATGAAAGTATACTCCATTACGTCGTTTTTGCAGGAAACAAGGATTTACGTAATTTTTCCGATAATCATGCTTTGCCGGTTATGGTAACATTAAATTAAAGTTGATCGAATTAAGTTACGTCGTTATTGCAGAGAGTTACAGTATTTAATACTGTTTTTTGCTTTTTATAAAGCTTTAATATTCAAATCCCATCGAATTATTCGTAAGAAACTTATACTGAATTCTTTTATCAATACATGTTTGATTATTTTTAAAAATACAACTAATCAATTTTGTATCTAATTTGTGTATAGCTATATTTCGAAACGAAATTCCATACACTGAAATAGTTGTAGTTGTTTGTTGGGATTAAGGGATTTTACACTTTATTTCAGTTATTAACTAGACATTCTTTATTAATAAAATACATTAGCTTGTTAAAATATAATCGGTGCGCAGCTGGAATGCAACTGCTGCTGTTGCTAGCGCGTCGAGGTTCCACACCCGAAATGTGCTGATGTCCGCTACTTACATGCATACACTAGAATAGTAATAATAAAAAATAATAAAACTGTCATCACTATTTTTAAAATGATTTCTAATGTTTTGAAGTTTTTTTTAATAAAATGTTGACTATAATAAAACACATATAATATATTCAGCATTGCGATCAGATGAATTTCATTAAACTTTAAATAATTAATGTTGCAGAGTTTTTTAAAAGGCGAGACGCAGATAATGGCCGACGAGGCCTTCCACAACGCCATTCAGAACTACTTCGACGTGTTTCTAAAGTCGGAGCGTGTGGTGCGCATGGTGCAGAGCGGCGCTTGCTCGCAGCACGACTTCCGCGAGGTGTTCAGGAATAACATCGAGAAGCGTGTTCGGAGCCTCCCGGAAATCGACGGTCTGAGCAAGGAGACTGTATTGGCCTCCTGGCTGGCCAAGTTCGACTGTATCTTCAAGGGTACAGGCGACGAAGACACCAAAAGGCCATCCAGGATGCAGCAGCAGTCGCTTAATTCCGAGCTGATACTGTCGAAGGAACAGCTCTACGATATGTTCCAGCAGATACTTGGCGTGAAGAAATTCGAGCACCAGCTTCTGTTCAACGCCCTCCTGTTGGACTCAGCCGATGAGCAGGCTGCCGCCATCAGGAGGGAGCTGGACGGTCGCGCTCAGAAAGTAAACGAGATGGAGAGGGTTAGTATACTACCGTCTATTGGCTTTTCTACCCTCATTTATTCGTATCTGATACTATTTTTACTCGATTAATCATTGCTTCTAAATCTATAAAAGTCGCGATGCTTAGGAATTCTAGTCTGTATAGTGAAATCGCTATTGATACTTTGAATTTATCGATCACCGTTAAATAAAACAAAGAATAGACTCTGATCAATACTTATTTTCTTTAGGACAGTCTTCTTTCGCCTCTTTCTTGAAGAATAGCTTACTAGCTTTTTTAACTCTTGGAAACATTGAAAATAGATGTATACCTTTAATGGTTCATTAAAAAATTACTGAAATTTAATTAATCATTATAAAAATTGTTTATTCCTAAAATTGGAGTTTGAAAATCTAAATATATTCTTTGTGATTTTCGAATTTGGATTACCTTGCTAAAGTAGTACATTTAAATGGTCGTTTGTATCGATTAAAGCAAAAAACAATTAAACTTTCATATTAAAATTTGAACTTTTAAGATACTCAGCCATTTTTAGTTTATAGAGATAAACATTATTTTTCAGCCTTGTCCGATATAAATAAACGTTACTTAAATATGCAACAGGTAGTTCATGCACTATAAAGCAATTAATGTTTGTGATAGATTTAATCGAAAACACTAAAGAAAAATTACAATATAAATACTAGATCAAGATTCATAAATTCTTATCAAACTATACTATAGTACTTTTACTATAGTAATTTTTAACAATATAAAATTTAAATATACTCTGAAAAAAAGAAACTATCCTGAATATTGACTTCCAGTCGTAAAATGTCTTATTGTACCATTTGCAGAACCGCAAGCTCATGCCGCGGTTCCTCCTCAAGGAGATGGAGTCGTTGTACATCGAGGAACTCAAGTCGTCTATCAACCAGCTAATGGCGAATTTGGAGTCGTTGCCTGTCTCCAAAGGTTCGATAGACGGCAAATACGGGTTGCAGAAGCTGAAACGCTACAATAATCGTAGCGACCGCTGCCGCCCCCGTAATCAGAGTTCCCTCGCTAACGACTCTGCGGACTCGGAGCCCGTGCTGACCAAAATGGATGTGGCCCTATCGTTTCCGCTAGAGGTCATAGTCATGGAAGTCAAAGGGATTAAGAGTCTCGCGCCTAATCGTATCGTTTACTGCACCATGGAAGTGGAAGGCGGTGAAAAGCTCCAAACTGATCAGGCCGAAGCCTCGAAGCCAATGTAAGTTTCTTATAAGTATTGCTTCTTGTCAGTCAATAAGTCTATTTGTTATCGTTTGGACAAGTCTGATCATACTTATTTTTCTTGAAGTTTTAATTATACCTTTTTAAGACGGTTGTTTTTGAGTAATATACTTGTATTGACGATAACTAAATTTTTTCCAAAGATTAGGCTAAAACGTTGCACATATGATAAAAGCTTGATGACTTAATTTATGCTATAAGTTTCAATGTTTATTCATACAATTTTATAATGAAATCTTATCAAGATGAAGCACTATCTAAAATTTTATTCCTTATTCTTGTCTTAAATCTGTGATTGTAAGAACATAATAAATGATTATAGTTACCGCCAAGTGCACTAAAAATTCATAGCCTCCTTCAAGGTGACGGGGGCCAAATTTTTATTATGAAACTATGAGATTCTTGTTCTGAATTTCAACGACGTGTTTTGTTTTATTCATCAGGTGGGATACCCAAGGTGATTTTACAACGATGCACTCATTGCCAGTGGTGAAGGTACGTTTGTACACGGAGAATCCAGCGATGCTGGCGCTGGAGGATAAGGAGCTGGGTAAAGTGGTATTGAAGCCAACGCCATTATCGAGCCGTGCCCCGGAATGGCATCGCATGACCGTCCCGCGAAGCAATCCAGATCAGGATCTTCGCATAAAAATCGCCTGTCGGATGGACAAGCCCTTAAACATGAAGCATTGCGGCTACCTATACGCGGTGGGCAAGTCCGCTTGGAAAAAGTGGAAAAAGCGCTATTTTGTTCTGGTCCAAGTCTCACAGTACACCTTTGCGATGTGCTCGTATAAGTAAAAGAAAAGCGAGCCGTCGGAAATGATGCAGCTGGACGGCTATACAGTGGACCATATAGAGTCTGTTTCCGCTAATCTTATGGCTGGTATGGACTTGCAAGGCGGAAGGTAAAGTTTGCGATTCTTTTTACAAAAAGCACATTGCATCATTGGGAAAAAAAATTAAATATTATAGTTTCAAATGTTTGATTTACTTCGGAATGAATTTTGTTTTGTCGAATTTGAATTTCCTTTTCTTAACTTTTTATCACAATATTAAATAGATATATGTATAGATAAGAAAATATTTTTTTCTATCATAGAATATCAAGTTCATGAAATATAAATTGGATTTTAAAGATAAAGAAGTACGAGACAGTTCCTTATCTTGTACCAGAGTAAATCTTAAATTAAAATATATTTCCCAAAAATGCCAGGCTAAATACTAAAGTAATATCTGCTTCTTTTTCAATAAATTACTATCGTTTGTAGGTACTTTTTCAACGCCGTCCGCGAAGGAGACAATATTGTCTTCGCCTCGGACGACGAGAACGAGTGCCATTTGTGGGTGACAGCAATGTACCGGGCAACCGGTCAGTCACACAAGCCTACACCACCCGTATCGGTTGCGAACAAGAGCTCTACGATCAGTAAGATCCAAGGTGACACCGACAGAGCGAAGAAACATGGGATGGAAGATTATATCAGCGCTGATCCATGCAAATTTGATCACGCGAGCCTTTTCAAGTTCCTGCAGAATTTGACGCTGGATTATAGACTGAATGATCCGTATTGCTCACTCGGATGGTTCTCACCTGGTCAAGTTTTTGTGTTGGATGAGTATTGTGCCAGGTACGGAAACATAAAATTAACTATTTATCGAAATAATCAAGTAACAACTGACATTAAAGATAAAAAAGTCAAATATTTAAAGTTTGTCAAAAGTTTACAATACACAACATCTGTAATGATGACAACATATTCTGCATTTGATTAATTTATGATACGTTACAATTGAATTGTAGATATGGAGTGCGGGGATGTTATCGGCACTTGTGGTACCTAAGCGATTTACTTGATCGAGCAGAACGAGGTGTTATGATAGACCCGACGCTAATACACTACAGCTTCGCATTCTGCGCAAGTCATGTCTATGGCAACAAACCAGATGGGGTAGCTTCGATCACGCACGAGGAGAAAGATAAATTCCAGGATGTCAAGGAACGCCTGAGGCAACTGCTCGAAAAGCAAATTACTAACTTTAGGTAAATTGAGTAATTGCTTAATCTTCTTTTTGCGCGCTGTGTAATTCGTGAAAGTTAGAAGCAAACTAACTCTATTTCAATTGGTACTTTAGGTACAGCTTCCCGTTCGGTCGGCCCGAGGGCGCGTTAAGAGCTACGCTGTCGCTACTTGAGAGGGTTCTGATGAAGGACATAGTGACGCCAGTACCGCCCGAGGAGGTTCGAGGGATGATCAAATCGTGTCTGGAAACTGCTGCTCATGTAAACTACGAGAGGCTATCGAATGAAGCTAAAATCGGCGAAGATCTCAATGGCGAAGTGTGCGTTCCACCTAGCAAAAAGCTAGAGGATCTCATACATCTTGCCGAGATCTGTGTCGATTTGTTGCAGCAAAACGAAGAACATTATTCGGAGGTATTAGTTAGGTTTTTAGAACTCAGTGTTCATTGTCCGGGGCGCTCGAGAGAGAGGGTAGCATGCTCAATTAACGGACTTGGTAAGGGTCCGAACACCTCCTCAGAAGACAATCAATCGCGATATAGATTTTTTATTTTACCCATAGTGGCCTAGTTGAGATCATATCCTTTTGATTTTTCTGATCATTAGTTAGTTAACAGACAATTCGTGCTTTTTTTTTAAAACCATGCATAGTGCAAAGAAGCCATTGTATTCGCCGTCGAGATTCGGAAAAATTTGACAATGGCTTGCCAAATTCTTCTTTCCCTTTTACTGATGAGATTGTGAGTTATATTTCTTTCAACATTAACAATTGACGAGTTCCACGGATAAGTCTGGAACAATATATATAATTTTCATAACCATTTTTTACATTTTTACCTTTTAACTGCTTTCTTACAATATTGTCTTTTATTTATATTTTATTTATATTTTCTGGCATGTTTGTGCTCTGTAGTTTGGTGTATATGTTAGATGGTGTAAGTTGATATAAAGCTGTTAGAAAATAATCATGTATTCTTTGATTAAGTGTATCTCATCTTTATAAGAGTAGATCGTTAATGTTGAAAGAAAACCGATTAAATAACTTGTTAGATAATTGTCCTTTGAATAAATAATGTATATCAAGAATGTCAATGCCTTCTTGCACGCATAAAAATCGAGACGTAGAGGTCACCGGAGAAAACAATGAGAAGATCAACGGGACCAGTATAAAATGGTAAACGAGTATAATAAAGAGGAACGAAACTGAGTAAGTTTATTCATCTCGCGATGTATTTATTACTAGTAACTTTATTAGAGTATACTCAAAGGGTAATAGAGGATCGTACGTGTAGTTGAATCATACATAGTGTCTTCTGGGTTCTCGAGGGCCTCGCGCCAGGAGTCGGCGTCCCCACCACTCTTGGCTTCATGGAACATTCCCGCCGTAAATGTGTGTCGTCCAATATTTTCACGTTTCGCTCCTACTACACTGCACCGCAGGCGTTCGCCTGGTTTAGCGACCTCCTGGTGGAGCACGCCGAGATCTTCTGGTCGCTCTTTGCCGCCGATATGAACAAAGTCCTTGCCGAACAACCGCCCGACACTTGGGACAGCTTTCCGCTCTTCCAAGTTCTCAACGACTACCTCAGGATGGATGGTAAGTCTGTGAACTTTTTGTTGCTTTTGCTCGTGTTCCAGAAGAAAAAAATAAACTAAGAAAATAGATTGTCAGTTTTTGGATTAAAATGTGCTTTATTCTAATAATGTAATAAACTACAATATTCTGATTAGCGAATCATAATGTAGATACGAAGTATTCAAATCATTCTATGAAAAGTATCAACTATACAAAATTCTTTTCATTATTCTTGATGAATATTGTCAAAGATAATGATAATTCAGGAAATATCTTATAATCCAATGAATTTCTCAAAAACTTAGATTTTAAAATGGGCAAATTTTCGTTTATTCACAGACAACCTGAGGGACGGGCGGTTCCACCAGTTACTGCGCGACACGTTTGCGCCCCTGGTGGTGAGATACGTGGATCTAATGGAGACGTCAATCGATCAATCGATACACAAGGGCTTTGAAAAAGAGCGCTGGGAGATCAAGGGTAACGGCTGCGCCACCTCGGAGGATCTGTTCTGGAAACTCGACGCTCTGCAATCGTTCATCAGCGGCCTCCACTGGCCCGATCAAGAGTTTCGCACCCATCTGGAGCAGCGGTTGAAGCTGATGGCCTGTGACATGATAGAGGCTTGCATAACGAAGACGGATTCGGCGTTCCAGCAGTGGCTGAAGAAGGGCGTGACGTTCAGCTCGACGGATTACATTATACCGTCGGAAATGTGTGCAATGGTTAACGTTATCTTGGACGCGAAGAATCAGAGTTTTAAGCTTTGCGCTGTCGATGGGGTCGACGTGGTAAGTACGCCGCTGCATGATTGTGATTACGAATTTAGGAGTAATGTGTGATTATATTGTATGTAAAAGAAAAGGACAGGGGTAACGTAAAGGATTTTTATTCTCTTCTTAGTTGAAGCCTGGCTGTAAAAGGTTCGAACGCTTCCGCAGAGAGTCTATGTTTATCGACAAGCATGGATTCTTCGCGGATACGCCCGGATCTTTTACAGCTAGGAAGTTTATTTTTCCCCTAATTGCTCTATGAATTTCTCGTAGGAAATCTTGTTTAATTGAGAGTGGTAGAAATGTGTATGTATTTTAAATAGAGGACACTCTTAGGTAAATTCAAATAAGTATAATTACGTTTACATGCTACTGATTAAGATTTTCATTTTAATCCTCATTGTTGACTACAAACAAATTTGTTATAATTTGCTAATTGCTAATAGAATATTTTTTTTAGAATATATGTGACTTTTTTTTTTAATATAAATGCATTAGATAATCATTCTTTCAGTATATAAAAGAATGATTGCTTATAGATTTTTATACATCCATGAGTAAAGCACTAGAGGCGCTCAGTAAAATTTTATCACTTTGAAAAATAAAATATAGGAACATTAATTTTTTTTAAGCAATAAAAGAGCTTTGTAATCGTTACTTTGCTTCTTAAAATTAAGTAGCTAGATGCGTTGCTAAAATTTAAAAATCTCGCTCTAAATTTTTTGCAAATTACACAATAATGCTATTGCACTGAACAAATTAACTCCATTGTCTGCCATGTGTTCAATAAAGAAGAGATATACATAATACTGCAAAGAATTCAGAGTGTATGATTAAAGGTAATGCAAAGATAAATATTAATCGTTTGTACTTCTCGCAGCATCAATATCATGCAAAGATCGACGATATAATCGAGAAGACACTGGCCGCCATGTCTCAGGGAATGATTAACAAACTTGTCAGCATCCTTGAAGCTACGTTGTCAAAATTATCACGTTACGACGAGGGTTCATTAATTGGCTCGCTTCTTAGTTTTGCGGTAAGCGATACTATATATACTTCAATCCTTCACGCTTCAAAGATTTACTGTGCACGATTCATCTTCGGATGTTTTGTAAATTATATTAAGGGCGCTGAGATGAACGCCAATGTTTCTGAGAAATAGATTCGTGGCTAAATCCGTAGAAATTGATGTTTTTGCAGAAGGTGTCAGGCAGCGGGAAGGAAATGGGTCAAGCTTACGTAAGCTTCACGAGAAATAGTACAGAACAGATTCGCAGTAAGGTCATTGATGAACTATGGATTTTAAACTTTTTTGAGGTAAGCCAAATTCCTAATTTATTAAGGAGACTAATGCAAATTTTTTAACAAAAATGGCATTTTATTCAAGTTTAAAAAGCGATAATTATCAAAAAATTTTATAAGGAGAACAAATTTTTTTTTACTGAAAATCATTACATATCAATTTTATTCTTGCGATTGTTTAATCTGTTCTTATTTATCAAAAATGTTTTAATTTTTCTTTTTTTAATGAGTTAAGTTTTATTTTTGCTTTTCTTTCTTTTTGAAAAATTTAAATCACTTCATTTTTATCAAAAAGTTATGACTATACTTTTTCATATTAATCAAGGTGTAGAGTAGTATTTAATACTTGAGAAACAAATATAAAGACACTTAAAATTAAATGAATATTGCTTATAGTTTAATTTTATTATTGCAGCAATGGTACACTGCACAAGTCCAACTTTTGTGCAACTGGTTAACTGAACGAATGGATCACAGTTTACATTTGTATCAGTGCACTTGTCTCGCTCATATTGTAAAAAAGGTCTATTCGGATTTCGAGCTCCAAGGAGTTATGGAAGACAAACTTAACTCGAAGACATATCAGACGATATCTCAAAGGATGCAGACAGAGGAAGCTACTTGTGCCTTAACCATGAGCTCTCACAATGAAGAGTAAGTTTTTCTTGATACATTAGTAATCTTATTCTTTTAGACATATACTAAAGTAATTTTTTATTTTTAAGGGGACTGTCGGAGAACGGCAACGACGATGACGTGGAACGGCCCAAGACGAAGGTGACGATTGTCGAAAATATAACGGGCGAGGATGGCATAAGCATCAGCAACGTCACGTCGAACGTAGCCAGCCGAGTTGGTAGTATGTTTGAAAAGGGCATTGGCGGCCTTTCGACGAAATTCGGTGGCGCCACCAGCTGGTTCTAAACAGATTTTTTTTAGTAATCCTAATTCACTGTAATACACGTGACAATGAGTAGCAGAAGGAAAACCAGAAAAAGAGAAGGAAAATCCATATTTGCCTAGAACTTTCCTTCGCATTCACACATGTCTTAACAGAGATAAAAAAAAGATAATGAAAAAGTAATAATTACAAGTAAGTTCCGGCAGGTGGACACCAAGGAGATAATAGCAAATAAATTTAAAACGTTATGAATAAAATTCCTAATAGGATTTTGTTGATTGGTTATACGAACGACGAGAATTGGATATACACAATTACACAAATACAGAGAGTTAGAGAGAAAAAGAGTATAAAGATCTCGACGTTCGTCTGTTGATAAATGCAAGTTATATGTCTCGATCGATCGTTGATGATTAGTTGACGCTTGTGTCCTTTCGATTACGTTTGCGTCCTTGCCGTTCTTACGACAGTTCGATGGCGAGAAACACAAGTTTACACACACAAACACCCATACACGACACAAACACCACGAAGAACTAGAAAAAAATGTAACGGATAACGGCGAGAGCAGCGGAAGGAGAAGCTTGAAGGCACATGAAAGTATTTCCCTTTGTAAAATGCGTCAGCGGACGAGCGAAACGCTTCTGCGGATAATATATATGTTACAAAATTGCCAAGGTTATTTAGGTACATACAATTGATGAGTAATCGTGGTAGGACGATAAGAGAAAGAAAGAGATATAAACGATATATTCGAAGTTTAATATTGCAAGGAGATAAAATAAATATTTACGATATCCAATAAAATACGCGCACTGCTACTAAAAATAAACATGTTAAGGAAAAGCCAGAAGTGAGATATAAACATGAAATAAGTCTAGAGTTTAAAGTAAGCCACTAATAAATATGTATATATACACGCATATGTGTATTAAAACAAGAAAAAATGCAAAACCATGTAACGTGTAATCACTTCATGAGACGCGTAACTGAAAAAAAGATAATATTTCCTAATCTATATAGCGTATTTATTGAACTGGGTTCGCAGTTTATAAAATAAAAAGCTTTTGATTATAATGAATTTAAATATTTCATTGTTTTAGAATCCATTGTTTTATCAATTTAACGATATTCATATTATTGTTAGTGTACGTGAATACTGCGACTCGTCTGCTGCAGTATCCGACAATTGTGATTCGAACCAAAACAAATAAGAAAAGAAAAAAAAAACGTAAAACATACGCATGAAAGCGTTCGAAGGATTTAAATACAAAAAACATTTGGTATAATTTTCTAGCAATCGTGGTGAAGTAGCTTTGCGCTCGTGACTTTCTGCTATGCTTAAGATTTTTTTCCAATTTCTTTCAAGTCATATTTTTCACTATTGAAAAATACGTTAAATGTAATTTTGGAATGAAAAATGATGTACGCATATGCCGGCCAATACATGAGTATTATGTGATAGTTAACATGCACTTCTACTATGAGAAGTGACGACAAAATGAAGATTTAGTGAAAAATTTCAAAAGAGAAAAAGAGAGATATTTGACTTTGTTGATGGACTTCGTCGCCTTTTTTCGTAAAGCTAAATAAAATTTTTGACATCCATGAAAAAGCGTATTTAATTCTTACGATGTGGAAGCTTTGATCGATTTAATTCTTTTCAATTTTCCAATATTTATATTTGAATATACATAACGATGGAGTCGATAAAGTTTAAGCAATGTTATTTATAACGTAAAACTTTAATTTTTCAGTCTCGCGGTGGATATAATTAAAGGAAAATTAATAGAAAAAATAAAGTAGTCGTGGTAGTTTTTTACGCAATAATAATAATAAAATCTTTAGGCAGCTTCCATAATTTCAAAAAGAAAAAATGAAACAATTTTCAGATTCAAATCCGTCTATATACATAATTATACATATATTATATAATATATTAAAAGCGTACGAGTATTAATTGTATTGATATTTCATGTTAAGGATACGTAAGAATAAAAAAAATGGGGCATAGCAGAAACGGCCGAAGCGCTATACGAATTTTCTTAAAAGAATAATAACTTGCAAAAATAAGTAAAGCCGTGCAAAAAAGCCATTAATAAATTAGCGAAGAGATACAGCGGGATCTCGTGTCGATCGAAGACTATAAAACGAAAAAAACGGTCGGTGCCTTTATAAATTTTGTCATGATAATAAATAAAAAAAAAGTTTTAAAAATCGATAAAGACGATTAAAAGAGTTGAATATCTATTCAAAAAGTATGCACTTTACTAAAATCTCAGATCGTCAAGCACCTAGGCAAATTAATGACGCACTGATAAATTTTTAATTAAAAGTATAGAAAAAAATTATCTTTTAATCAACCTCTTAACTTTTCACTTTACTGCATTGTAACGAGTTTCAATAGGTTTTACCAATTGCTATTTAGAACAAAAAAAAAAAAAAAAATCTTCCTTCAATTAGACAAAATACGTAAGACTGAAATGTTTTACAGTAATACTCGATTTAAATATTATCATTTATCAGTACAGATTGTAAAAATTGTAATTGAAGTAATTATTTCGATCCAAGGATAAAAAAAAAGAATATGTTAAGAGGTTAAAAATAAATATATGATTTTTCACCAGGCACTGAATCCTTTCGCTTTTACAGTCTTCCCTTACTATCGCACATATTTTATCTTGCAAGCACACTTGCTAACATATGAAAATTCTCGGAGGCATAAATAATTAATAATAATAAACGTAATGAAAGAAAAGCATATATATTTACTACAGCTTGACACGTCGCGAAATCGCGTGTACATACACAACTTCTGCCGTACTGTAGAATCGACTTGTAATGGTAATGAAAAGTCTATGTATAACCTCACCGTATACTTTTTATTTGAACTTGAATATTTTTTGCAGATTTATATTTCCTATTCATTTTTCGTCCATCCTCTAAATTCTTTCATAAGCCAGCAATTTCTTTTAAAGAAATTTTTCTCCCTTACCTATTTTGCTTTCGATGTACAGAAATGAAATTTATTATTTTTGCGTTAACAATCCAATTTAAAGACACAATAAATGCATAGTCCAAGTGAATCCTACAACATAAAGTTAAGCGTAGTATCGCGCATTTGGGAACGGAATAAATGAAGAAGTATAAAGTTAAACCTTAAATGAAGAAGTATACAGTTAAACCTTCGCACCAAATTCGTACGTATTAATATATAAAAATATCGTGAACCACAGATAAAAAAGTAACCAGGCGAGATAAAAATAAAAAAAATTTATAATTTTTTCTTATAAAAAAAAGCAAATAGAAAGGGACTGAGGGAATGAAGTTTGTAGGAAGAAGCATCTCGGTGCCTGTCGAGCGTTTAAATGGATTTGACCACGCGCGGCGGAAGTCGGGTCCGCGCAAATCGGTTTAAGCATGAAAATGTCGTGTAAATATTTTTAGTAGGAGAAATGTTGAATTAAAGTAAAGTAAAAGAAAAGAGAGATAATTTAAACAAGTAAATAAAGGATAAAAGTTAAAGGAGGAGGATAAATGTTGTTGAAACGCGCGCTCGCGATATGTTTTTGTATTAATGATTATAAATTGCGCCGAGGTGTTGTGCACTGCGCGGCCCAGAGATTGCGTTTGCGACCGCTTTTTTCGACTATTTCCTGGAACTGTAAAGTATCCAATCATCGCCAGCACCTTTTTCCTCCCTTCTAACGAGCATAGGATAAAGCGAGGAGGGTCTCAATTGTACAAAATGGAAGGGAGAAGCTTTATTGTCATTTCACAGTTACGCTCGGCCTTATGAAGAGAAAGAGAGAGAAAAACATCTACGATTTCGCGCATAAATTTTGTTACCATTCTTTACATAATAGCTATTACTTGTTATTTCAATCGTGATGTAATTGAAATCCAATTTTCTTTGCATTTACCATAGCAACCTGTTTCTCTTTCTCTTAAAGCAACGCCGAGCGAAAGCATCTCACTATTGCGATCGTTCCACTTTTTGACGTGCAGCGACACCCACACTTCCGCGAAACTCTCAATCAACCGTGCTGTGCTATTATTGAAAGGATGAAACAAATGGTATAATAGGTAGTGTAAAGTAATGATAAAGGAAAAGAAAGAAAATTCGGTATTAAGCTTAGTGATTAAAATAACATTAAACGTGGAAGCATCGACGGGAGAAACGCTTTTGACATATAACGCATAATGATGATTAGTTTTTGAATGTTGACGATCGCAATATTACGTACCAACTTTTCGAGTTAGAATAAAAAAAAAAAAGAAAATTAACTGATTATAAATAAAATTCGTTCAATGGAAGTCTCTTTCAAATTTCTATGTATCTATATAGGATTTAGGGTGGTAGAATGTATAGAAATTGAAATAGATTGCCATTTCTTTTTCCCAAACGACCACATCGGCGTCGCGTGGATTCTCATAACGTAATATATTTTGAAATATACTGTTTGCATGTCACATATTATATATAAATAAATAAGAATTTAATCGGTAAAACGATGCGGGGTAGCTTTTTATGCTTTTTGCAGCAGTGAAGCGAAAAAAAAGTATAACAGAAAAAATACGCCAAAGTAAATAAGTTACGATCGTCAATAGGTAGTCTTGCTATAAAATGACAAATTGTTGAGAAAACTTTAAAAGCGATTTTCTGCGTCAAGCTTCGATACTAAATAAATAGCTCGCCCTTATTAAAAAGAAAAAAAAAGATAATGGACCATACCCGAGGATAGGCTTTGTCGGCTCGTCTATGACACTTTTCGAAATTACTTAATATTAAATCTCTAATGTTTGTACGAACGTTAAATTTTCTACCATAGAGAAAGATAAAACTGATTTTTCGAGAAAAGACGTATTGGAAACTAGTGGACTCACTACTACATATCATTTTTTAGAAGAAGAAATTAATTTTTATAAAATATATTTCGTAGGCGGCGCGAAGGCGATATCCCAGTACCCTAGGTCGCTAACGAAAAAAAATCATATATATTTTGTTATTTGCGATTGCTATCGTAAGTATTTTTCTTATCATATACATAAACAAATCGATTGATCGACAAAGAGTTTCCCCGGGTGAAAGGCGATATCTCGCTCTGTAACGTTGTAACCTACATTGAACTGCGATTTGATTAAAAAAAAATATTAAAGAAGTACGAAACGAATGGTCCTCATTATGAGCTTTCCTATACTACTACTATATTTTCGCACGTGCATCACTATTGTACAACTGATTAGCCCTTTCGATAAAGGATGATGACAAAAGTAAAAAGGTGTACGCATTATATATCACTTATACTTCTCGTCGTGTAAACAAGTAAATAAAAAGCAAAAAGACAAGTTTCCGCAGAAAACAACGTATTTTCGAATTCGCTACAGTGTATGGTTACTTTCGATCTATATATTATATTCTTCGAGGCAATATTCATCTTGTTCGTAGTTATTGCATTTTTATTTACTTCGAGGATAATCCTTATCACCAGACTTCGATTTTGTATTTTGGAAATCGAAATAAAAGAAAGAAATGGAACCTCGATGTATTGATCTCGAGCTCGGCACAGCAAAGATTGTTACAACAGTTTTACTTTCTACCTAATTCTATAAGTATAGAATTACTTGGTTAGCCTTGTGATTTCAACTGATTTATTGTTTGATTTCATAATTGATTTTACATGCTACTATGCATATTTATTTAATATTCTCACTTTAAAAAAAAGGTTCTAATGGAACAGCATTCTTATTCCTGAATTTGATAATGTTATATCGATCAGATGGTTTTTAGCAATCTTTGTTGATTGGAGCAGCGGTCAAACATCGGAATGGATGTTAATCGGCCTCTTAGCGCCTTATGTCTGTATATTTTATGAAGATATCACAAGAGAGAAAGCGAGAGAGAAAGAATGCGACGAATATTATTGTGCCACAATGCGCTGCTCCTAAAAATATTTTTTGTTTTTCATTGAGCGATACACTTCGAGCGGTAGAATCGACGCGCTCTGCGACATATTTCTGGAAAGGTTAAATACACATATTCTTTCCATGATTTTGTAAATAAATGATATGGTAAACGCGACAGACAATTGCTTTTACTCGTGGGCACATGCTAATGCTTCAACTCGGACATTGATTTCAATCATAAGTGCCATATTTTTATAAACGAATGTTCTCTTTTGTTATGGAAATAAAATATAATTTAAAGCTTAAATTTAATATAATTTAAAGCTTATAAGCTTAAATTTATTATAGCACAAAATTTTTTTCGCAAACTTAAATAATTATGTGAATGAAAAAATAAGCGATGTGCACAAACATATTTTATGTACGTAGTTATTATTTTTTAAATATTATTGAAATTAAATCATCTCAGATTTTCAAAAATATCAAGTAATATCGTAAATTTATTTTTATTAAATGAATACAATAATAAAAATATGGCATAGATAAATATAAATGTCTTAAATAGCAGAATTAAAAATTGTTGCATTTATTGAAAATATAAATGTAATTTTTAATAGACATAGTTTGAGTATATAATGAATTGAGTTGGAATATTATCTAACAATTTACTATCTATTTCCAATGAAATATGAATTTAGACTCTAATACTATTAGTGACCGAGTTGTAACATAAGTTGAAAGTTACATTTTTCGAAAGCACAAGTTTCTTGTTACAACGGCTGTTTGAAGAATCGCAAAGTTTGAAATAATAATTGATTGCCACATACTTTTCAATCACATGAATAATTGTTGAATATGAAAATGAAACTTTAGAAATTGTAAAGTAATGGTATACGTAAGAGAAATTAAATGTTAATCGATGATAAATAGTTGATAAAACTGTTTCTTGTAAATTTCTCTTCATCTAAAGATCAAGTTATTTCAATATTTTTTATATCTATGACACAATTATCTTCAATACATTCCAATCTTCGTACTTTCCTTCTTTGATCGGAAATGTGAAGAAAAGAGAACGAAAGAAAGAGATGATATTTTTGCACCAAAATAAAAGGCGAACGAAGAACTATGAAAATACAACTATCTGTAATAATCAAGTTGCATGGCGTCACGATTCTACTGCGAGATTATAGTAAAAAAAAAACAAAGTAAAATAAAGTACTAAAACATAAAAATATGCGTAATGCTACGAAAGAAAAAGAGTTATTATAAAAGTAATTAAATTGCTAAAGATACGACATTGTAACTATTAACAATGATAAGTAATCTAAAATCTATAATGATTATAATTATTATTATTATTATTAATTATAAATATTATTATTCTTACTATCGGTAAACTTTCTTATAATCTGTCATAGACTACTACAGATTAGAGCAGTAAAACGACACATAATGATATTTTTCTGCTCTGACCGTAACTATTTGTGCACGTATAAAAAATGCCGACGAGAACTTCTACCTAAACTACAAAAAATATTATGAAAGATTTAAAAAAAAAGCTATATTCTTCTCTTCTCACATTCAGTTGTACTGAAAATGAAACTTTGCGTGGCATTTGCGATATGCGTATATGAGTCGAACACATTTGTGAGACGATTGTGCGGAGAAAGCGAGCGAAGCGAAAAGTTCACATTTTTACTATAGCCAGTGTTCTAGCGGGTTTTTCTCTTAACTTCTATTACAAAGAAAAAAAGTAAAAAAATGTTGTTCTCTCGTTAATAAAAATCTGTCAAAATGCCCCAAACACATTCCTGACTTTCACCTCCTTTCAAGGGAGTACATACGAACTTTAATTCTTTTTGAAAAAAAAAATATAAATATTTTTTTTAAGGTTCATTTTTTTTAGCTTCAATATCTCGTGTCTGCTCCCTTAAATCGATAGATGCTTAAAAAACGAATCTTTATTTTAAGTGCTTTCGCCGCAATGAGTGAATGTTTTATAGAAAAAAAAAGAAATTTTCGCATGTGAGCGCGAACCGTTAATTACAAACGTAAGTGTGGTGTAAACGGTTCAGTGATATAATCGAGAGAAAAAATAATACGATAAACAAATTACACAGAGGTAAATGACGCAAAGCAGACGTAGTTAAAATTTTGTTTATTTCGACGAATACACACGTTGATTCATTTTCATTGTGCAATTTAATAACAGCGGTTACGTTGTGTAAATAAATTACATTTTAAACATGACCTATTTCATCTTCATTAAAGCGAACTTTCAATTTTGTTTATCATTTTTATTTGAAAAAGTCATACATCATTAAAATGTATAAAAAGTAGTTTAAAATTTAAAATTCTATGTTTTAATTTTCTTATTCAAGTTTTATAAATCATTCAAACATTAAAAAATTCTTTACCATGTTTACTATCATTTCAAAGTTTTTCTGTTTCACAGTGACACAATTTTTGTATTTTTTGTTTTTTAATTAAAACATACTAAAATATTCTTTTTATCGAATTATTCGTTTTATCGAAATGATCCGCAGTACGATTTCGTCAGCATTTATCACTTTCACTTACCATTAATCACAAATAGAGAAAACGACAATAAGATTTTTCTTATTACTATCTAAAGATGGATTTTCATTCAACGTATGTAGTAAATGTAGTAAGTATTTATACTTGTTGGTAAATTTATCACTTTAACGTAATAAATGGTCAAATCTCATAATAAATGTTCAATTATGAATCGAAAAAATTCAGTTGATATGTCTTGTTTTTATTGTATTCTCTGTCCTAATAATATTATATACATGTTTGTATGTCATCTTACACTATTTTTTACATTTATAGTTTTAATTATGTAATGTTTAAAATTACTATTTTTATATCAATTTAAAATAATGTATGTATTTACAACTTTTTTTAACAGTTTTACAATTTTATAAATATAGTAGTACAGGGTTTCCTTTAAAAATGCATGTAGATACATCAATATAAGTAGATATTTCCAGGTTCGGTAAGACTATGCAATTTTTTTGTAGCAACTTCTGAATTGATTTTACATTACGTTATTCTTGAGATGCATTTCTATTATTTTTTTTTATGTAAACCATATTTTTATTTATATTACATTTTTAATATGAATCAAAAATTTATTTGTTAAATTTGGCTCTAGCTTGAGCAAAAATTACGGGGCCAATAGATACATGTAATTTAAATGGGATAAAGAAAATTTAATGACTCATAAAAATATTAAAATTATAAAATTAGAAATAATTATCTATTTTTAACAAAAATAAATTCATCTTGAACTTTTTAAATTTATTATAAACCTTTAAAGTAATTCTTCTGATTAGTTCTAGTTTGAGATCGTGTTAAATCTTTCTGAATTTTTTATTTACTTTAATTTATTTTCTTTAAGTTTTTTTTATTACAGTTTATTTTTCTAATTACCAATTTTTTAAATAAAAATTTTTATATTGTACGAAATGGCTATCAGCTTGTATAAAACGAGCCCAGGATCTGAATAGATATTAACTTGTTAATTATCTAAAAAATTCACTTTTAAAAATACGGAATAGAGAAAAATATTCGTTTTTACACATACTTTAAGACGTGCAACTATCCCACAAATACCTAAATATTAAGCATTCAAATGATTTACAATACCAATTTCTATTAACGCCTGTTCAATATAGATCCGATCTTCTTTATATCCTTTATATAATATTTTCAATTGATTGTCTCTTAGTTCATGGCTTTATTTTTTGTATTACTTAGTGGTGTAAAAGATGAGAACTAAAATTTATTCAACAATTAATTTTATCTTTTGTTTAAACTTAAGTTATGATCAAGTTTTAGAAAGTTATCCTCAAGCATGTTAACTTTTAACTTGTTTGTTAAATAATAATTTTTAATTATAAACAATTATTTGTTCAAATATTAAGGTGGTCCCGGCGAATTATGTAAATATACAAGAAAAAAAAAATATTAAAATAGTTCAGATTTAAAACAAAAAAATTATAGTGTTTTACTTGTACATTCAAATTAAGAAAGCAAATATAATAGTTGCCAAAGAGATATTATAAAAAAAAATCTTATAAGAAACTCATGAAACTACAACCGTTTTTAAGAGAATCATTGAGCATCCCACTAAAGAGCCTCTTGGGAATCAGGGCAGAGCACCGGAACCACCTTAAAGACTTTCTTTCGATAAGGGGCAAAAATAAAGGGTGTCTTGAAGGGTTCCACACATTATTAGAGATATATTTTTTATATAAAGTTATTAAAAGGGTAAATAAAAGCAAGTATAGATATTTCGATTGATTATTTCGTAAACTGTTCCGAAACACTAATAAAGCTAAGGGAAAATTTCGAATTAGTATCCTTATAGCTTATACAATATATACCTATTTTTTTAACAAAAAATATTGGGCAGAGCTATGAAAAATATGAAAATGTATAAAATAAAAACATATGCTGCCATTAGACTTGATATTAATATATTTGAAAAATCCAATTTTTAAAACCTCTGATCTTGGTTTTTTGATCATTAACCTACCCTAATATTTTGCAGAGTAGTAGACCCTACAAACAAAATACTTTTAGTTTTATGAAAAAATTGGCTTTTGACTTTGAGAAAGAACGACCTTAAATCAAAGGTCTTATAAAGATAAAAGAATAAGCTTATAAGACAAAATATTATTTTTATAATAATTTTGAATTAAAAAAAAATACAAAGAAGTATAATTATAAAAAGAATTCTTGATATAGATTGTTTTTATCGATGAAGCAAAATCAATATGTATTTAAAATTTTTCTTTGTAAAAATGTATTTATCATTATTCATCTATTTATTTTGCATATTCTTACTACGTATACACAGTTCATATCTTTATCACTTGTAATTGACCACATGTATCTTTTTAGGAATTTTTGAAATCATCTTAAAGATGTAATGCAATTCGTATAATTTTTCATTTTGCCTATGTCAAATAATTAACGATTTTGGTCTTTTAATATTTTTACATACAAGACTCCAAGCCAACCTTAAATAAAACTTATTATTAATTTCTGGTTCTATACTATTGATATTTAACTGATATTATTGTCTTATATGAACAACTTCTTTAAATATTACCAATTATATTTTCAATATAAATCGATATATTCATAAATATCATAAATCATTAATTTCAAAAAATGTCTTGGTAAAAAGATCATTAATTTATACGTGTCTTTAAACTCAAGATACTTGTTTAAAAATTGGATCTTAATTTAAAGATTACTGCAACTATGATAAATTTCCTTATAAAAAGTACGCATAGCATTGGATGTGGGTGGAGATCATATATATATAACGTTTGGAGGAAAGGGGGGGATAACTGAGGGTGATAAATATCCTTACTGATAAGGCTTTTTTTTCTTCCTTTCGCGATGAGTATCATTTCTTTGTTCAGAGAGGGCAAAAATGCAACATTCTCGAATCAACTTCCTTTTTAACGGAAAAATATCCCTGTTTAAAAAAAGAATCTATTAACTCCAATTAAATCCTATTATTCCAAATCCAAAATTTTAATAAAAAACTGTTGCACAATGCTATAGATATCTTATAAATAATATATCTATATGGATTATATGCAAAAAATAGGGTTCAATGGATTTTTTAAAACAAGGACTCGACTTAAGTGTGATTTGGAACATTCATATTTGGTACAAGTTCAATAGCATTAAAAGTGTCACCGCGAAAGAATATGTACTTTCAATCCACAGTCAAAATCAGAATTTTTCGCAAGACAATTTCAAAATTTCAAACGAACTTTTTAGATTCTTTTCGCCGGATGGAACATGCGAGTATATCGTCGAAACCAAAATCCAAAAGACTCATCCAAACGATCAGTCAAACCAAGACTGGTAATTAATTCACGTCAAATTCCGCGCTTCTCCTAGGCATCAACTGCTGCCAACCAAATCCGCGCCTGAACTCCCACAACAGCACAGAAAATTCTTCACTCTCTCAGCACACAGTCCCTATCCCACGTGCTGCAACCATCCCACCTATATCTAACTAAGAATCGTCTCTACGTTCCAAATCCTCGAGTCCACAGCCTCCACCGACGACGACGACGTCGCTATCTCCTCCAAAAGTCCCAGCTTTCCCCGGCTCGGTATTCGCGCGCGCGCGCGCACCACTCGGCAGACAGAGCAGAAGAGCCAGGCGCAGTGCGTCCCACGCTACGTAATCGAGTGCGCGGAAAAAGATTACACGCACAGTGCCAGCCAGACCTTGCTCTCTCTCACACGACTGGGAAAATGCTCACGGTACGCAGAGAGCGGAAATATCGCGTGATCTCGCGCGCATTTTTTTATACCTCATTTTTTGCATTCTTTTATCTCTCTCTTTCTCTCTCTCTCTCTCTCTCTCTCTTTCTTGATTTTTCACTGAGGCGTGGGTGGCTAATATGGCGAGTGTTGATTATATTTTTTCTGTTCGCAGACGGTCGTCAGGGCTTGCGTGGCCAGGCGCTCGTTCTCCACCTCGAAATGGGCGGCCGCGCAGCAGGTAAGAATTATTTTCGCCGTTCGGCTAACATAACCTAGAGAGCGGCTGACTCGCGCTGACCCATTACTACTTGCTGGAGTGAGATAATGATTTGGCAGGCTTTTTTTCGGCACTGACCGGTGGATTTTTTGGAGAATTGATGGAATTTATGAATGGACTGGATGGGCTCGTTGAGCTCGGCGGATGGTTGAGCACTTGGTTTTTCTTTCTGAGATTAATTCTTATGAAGGACGCGGAAAGGTCACTTGTTTTGCTGCCGTTAACGTTTTCTTATCAGTGATAAATTTGAATTATTCTTGTTTATGAAATTCTGTAGCGGTTTGGTTTGTTAGGTCACGGTTTTTGACAGTTTTGAGTAAGTGGTTGCCTTGGCTTACAGAGCTTGGCTTTATTCAGCACAAATTTTTCTGCTTTGTGCTATTTAATTTTTGCACTAAAGATAATGTCAATTTTACGAATTTTAATTATTCAGTGTAACTATAAAAATGAAAGAGTAGTAATTAATGACTGGATTTGTTCTAATAATGAATTTAAGAAACCTGCTTTAGGTATTAAACTTTATAATCTGTCAAACTGTCAGTCATTGTAAAATTTAATTGCATGCTCATTCTTGGATGCTATCCAAGCTTTATATTTTATTCATCAATATAGCAAACTGTCAATACATGAGTAAACAATTTTCTATAAAAGATGTTTAGTCCCTAGCTAATATTATAAAATTATAATCAAGAAATAAGCAAATGTTAGAAATCATTATTAAACAATACAAAAGCTAATTATCTGAATTGAAATAAGTAATTCTGAATTTAGATGACTGTACGAGATGCTTTAAATTCGGCGATGGATGAAGAAATGGATAGGGATGAAAGGGTGTACATAATGGGTGAAGAAGTTGCTCAATACGATGGAGCTTATAAAGTATCTAGAGGTCTTTATAAAAAATATGGAGAGACTCGAGTCATCGATACTCCCATTACGGAAGCTGGTTTTTGTGGTATAGCTGTTGGCTCTGCCATGGTAAGATGTTATAATTAAAATTCATAAGAATTTCTTTTGTAATAAAAAAAATTGTAGCATTTTAAATTGTTATCTTTTCATTTATAGGCTGGCCTTCGACCTATCTGTGAATTTATGACTTTCAATTTTGCCATGCAAGCTATCGACCATATTATTAACTCTGCTGCCAAGACCTTTTACATGTCTGCAGGACAAGTGAATATACCCATAGTATTCCGTGGACCTAATGGAGCTGCTGCTGGAGTAGCAGCCCAGCATTCACAATGTTTTGGAGCTTGGTACGCTCATTGCCCAGGTTTAAAGGTAATCAGTATTTGTTATATTAAAAATGCATATTACTTTAGTACTTATAAAAAAAGTAAATACTAAGTAACTGCTAAATAAAACTTTTAAGGTCATCTCTCCTTACAATAGTGAAGACTGTAAAGGTCTGCTAAAGGCTGCCATTCGAGATCCAGATCCAGTAGTGTTTCTGGAGAATGAATTACTTTATGGTGTTCAGTATCCTATGTCTGATGAAGCTTTATCGAAAGATTTTGTCCTACCTATTGGAAAAGCCAAAGTTGAACGGGTGGGCAAGCATATTACACTGGTAGCACATTCCAAAGCAGTCGAACTGGCACTGGAGGCTGCCAATCAACTAGCTGGAAAAGGTATCGAAGCAGAGGTCATTAATCTTAGATCTTTGAGGCCACTTGATACAGACACGATTCTTCAATCAGTTGTGAAAACAAATCATTGTATTAGTGTTGAACAAGGCTGGCCAACATGTGGCATTGGTGCTGAAATTTGTGCCAGAATTATGGAAAGTAAGTAATCTTGAATTTATTTAACGAGTTTAGTGTAAAGAAGCAAATGTAAATTTACTTTTGCAATATACATACACATATATAATTTGAGCTCCAAAAATTGAAATTGAAATTTAAAAAGAATTGATCATTATGTTTTTTAATAAAATTTTATATTTATTACTTAGGTGAAGTCTTTTATCATCTTGATGCACCAGTAATTCGAGTAACTGGCGTAGATGGTCCCATGCCTTACGCTAAGTCTTTAGAAATAGCAGCATTGCCAGTGCCAGCGGATATAGTTAAGGCGACGAACAAACTTCTTGGAGTCTCACAGTAGTAATGACAAAAGTCCAAGATGCAATCTTAGGAGTAATCATGGTTCAAAAATCCACTTTAAGATCCCGCCCTTAACTCCCTTAGGTCCATTTTAATTCTCTCCTTGCCCCTTTATTCCTTTGCTTTTCGCTTTTGAAAAGCTTGTACAAACTTTATAATCATTACAGAGAAAAAGTGAGAGAGAGAGAGAAAAATGCTTTAGTAAAGGTAAACCTTAGGAAAATAATTAATTTACGAATTAAATAAAAATATTAAATTATATAAACCGCACCTTCAGAAGGTTATCGGTATTGTATATTTTAATTTTGAACTTGGCGATAAAGCAATTGGGTAATTTTTTATTGAATTTGATCAGTAATTGTTTAGCCGAGTTTTGCGAATCAAATGTTTATTTAGTAGTAAAGTAAAAAGCTTGGAAAATGTTTATGCAGCACCTATTTTATCAATTTATTTCTTTTTAGCAATAAAATTTAGTCTCAAGATTATTTTTGGTTTTCAAGTTTTGTTCAAAATGATATTACAAAAAAATGTTAGAAATTATTTATGATTGAATATTATAAAATTTGTATTATAGAAATAAGTAAGCAAACTAACACATTATTTGAATGAGTTTTTAAAAGGGCATAAAATCATTGATAAAATAGGTCTCTAGCATCTACCGCAAAATATTGGCATTGATTCGTATAAGATGGGAAAATTTAAATGCCGATTAAGAATCATGTAAATTAAAAAAACTGTCGGCATATAATGAGCTTGCAACAGACCTTGTGGGCTGCATTTGTTTATTAATTATTTATTACAGAAAAAAATAAATTGTAATATACATATCTTATGCATTTTTTTGATTTTCCATTATTATCCTATAAATTCTATGTTTTCCAACACATTCTCCTTTTCCAAGTCGGTTTTATCCAAGTCTAATTGTCATGTATGATACATACGTAGCAAACAACTAGTCACTACCTTCATGTATCGTTCAAAGGCATCCCTCAGTTCATTTTCTCTGTTAAGTGAATAATGTCCAATTTTCAGAAATTGATGTAATCAGTGAAATTGTTTTTAAATGAATTAAATTCACATTTATGAAGTTATAAGTTTTTACCTTAAAACATCCATATCAAGTGCACATTGAGTAAACGCAGCAAGGAAATTACGAAGATCTGCATGTGACCAATTTATTTGCTTCCAGGGTTCAACACATCTTTCTACTAATTCAAGAAAGAAAAATCTTAGCTCTCTAGTTCGATGTAAATTGCAAGCTATACCAATTAATGCTCTTGAGTATGTTCTGAAATTTTCATCTAACCCTTGATACACTCGTTCTAACATCAAAGGTTTTAATTTTATGCAGACCAAACTGAAATAAAAAATATAAATTTTCACATAATACTCTAATGTTAAAAATTAATACCTTATAAATCAAAATTAAAATTTACTGCTTGTGATGTTTTTCATTTTCTAAAAGTATTCTGCACTCTGGTAATTCAAGAAGAAATTCCCTATCAAGATCAGTATCAAAATATTCGGAACCAGTATAACGGTAAGTCCATGTGGTCATCATAATGTTGGAACAGTGATATAAATCCGGAAAAGTTAAATATTGCAGTTTTCTCTTACTCATCTCAAATCGAAGGCA
>UELX01002895.1:0-27120 GCA_900480035.1 Eupelmus urozonus
ATTTTTATCAGAATACAATGATGTATCCACTTTGATAAAATTATAGTAATTTTTCCTACAATATTTTTCTCAGTGTAGTGTTGAATCGAAACAATAATCATTCCGAAGCCACGCCAAATTTCAATCTCCATCCGCAGTAAACCATAATTTCAATAATTTTTAAATAACCCTAATTAATACGCAGACATAATTCAATCAACACCATCATTCCACAAAGCCCCAGCGCATTCCGTCTACTTTTTCATCCACACACGCTCCTCGTCATATCCAAGCATCACTTCTCCAACAGAAGCAGCAGGATACGCCGTAGCGCTCGCACGTCCGGATGCGTGGGAGAGAAAGCCGCGCAACAAAACGTCGCGGCTCTCCGTTTTCCCGCAGCTCCGTGCACATGCACACACACGCATATATATATATATATATATATATGCGCTCGGGAACATAATGGTGCCGCCGACTCGGCGCGGTATATGCCCAAGGTGAGCGGCCCAGTTATTGACCGTGCCGAGCGATTGACCTACACATATACGTCTTTTAAACACGCCTGTGTTCACCTGTGGAGCGCGGAGTGTTGTAGGAGAAAAAGGAGAGAAGGGTTCCCTATTTTTTTGCGTGAAAGTGGAGAGAGGAGGAATCGGGGATAAGGTAATTAGAGATGGGAATCGGCGAGGAGTTACGGTGGGAATGTGCTGGCTTTTCTTTAGAATTGAGTTTTTGGAAGGCGCACGGTGGGTTTTAAAAGAGGTTTGGAAGCTTCGCGACTGGCTTTCTTTTGTTCTTTGGGAATAGCTGGAAAATATTGAAGTTTAATATTGTTTAAAAAAAAGTAAAATAAGTAGTTGTTTCGTGGATTTTTGCTGTTCGGGAATTTTTATAATTTGGTATTGACAACGAAAATATTTCTTGAATATATTGAATTTTGACGATTTTTTTTTATTAGCAAACAAACTTTCTTATATAAACTGCTGATTGATGAAATTAGAATATTATTCATAATTAAATATTAGGTGACACATTATGAAAAATAATAGAACTTCGAGTTTCTAAAGTGAAAGCTGTCAAATTTAAAAGCTAAGTGATATTTCAATTTGGAGTAATAGCTTGTCCTCGTTATCCCGAGTTTCACTGAATAGGGAATTAATAATTCATTCCAACTTGAAATACATGTCTCATCCTGCTCCACTTTACCCTCTTCCTACAAACTCACGATTTAATAACAAACGATTGTTCAATCCACTCTGAAACACGTAATAATCCAGCAACCCAGACCAACCAATCCATAAATCTCCACCTCCACTCCCATCAATCCATCCGAAAAAAACCAATCCTTCATCAAACCCATATGACTAACCCATCCATCCTCGCATTCTGCTGCACTTTCCACTGACGCATCGCACTGTACATACACCCATGAAACAAGTGAAAATAGATTACACGTGGTAGATACGCACTCAGCAAGCGGTATTCAGCATGGCACGAGGGACAAACGCGCGGCTCAAACAGGTTTTCCAGCGTCGGGCCAGGTATGTATATGCGCGTCCCTGATGAATCATCGGCGGTAAAAAATTCAAAGAGCAAGCTGCGCGCGCGACTTTTTGTCTGTAACGGTGCGCGCGATCATCATCCGCTTCGATGCGCGATGATTTATCAGAGGAAGAATGTCCCGAGTGTTTTGTGCCGGGGCTGAGGTTTTGCTGGGACAGATTGTTTTTTCGCGAGGCTTTGTTCACGAGGAGAGCGGTTTATTGTTGAGCGAGTGGGTGTATTGTTGATGGGTTATTGTTGAGTTTTGGGTTTTTGGTGCGGAGGATGGTCTTTTTTTGTGGTGTAGGAGGAGTGTGATGGTTTTGTTTGAGTATTTGCGGGGTGATAGTATTGAGGAAACATTGAAAAATTGATGAGTGGATTATGTCAGCTGGCTTTTGAGGAACAATAAGACTTTCGACTGTATACACGGTAAAAAATTGTCATTTAAAATGTATTGGTAAATGTATTTATAGTAATTTACAGGCCTATTTTTTAACGTCTAAGAAATGAACAAAACATTTATTTTGCAAAAGTGAAAAAGAATGTTTTAAAAAATGACATTAAGTAGATCATTTCTCGTCGTTATAATATTAGAAAATTAAATGAAAGAACTTTCTCTGCGCCGCGATAGTTTTGAGACTTTAATAAGTTTAGCATCAACCCAGTTGCAGAATAAGGACAGAAAATGCTTTAATACGCATAAATAATAGCCGACAAAGGATAGAATAGACGAGCTATTATTAAATAATTCTCGTAGCTCGTTTGCAAAAAAACGAAAGCAGCCATTCTTTGCGCATTAAAAGGGAAAGAGGGAATTAACGGTTCGAGAGAAACGCACAATTTTTCTTATGTAACTGCCCAATTACCTCTCTTGATGATTCATCTATATAACGCCGCTTTAATACATTCCAGTCCTCGGAAAAGTGAAAGGGTACAGCGCGCGTAGGTCATAGTTAAATTCGTCCTTTATTTTTTTTTTAAATCAATGCTTCCAGCTAAAAATGATTGGTTTGTGAAAAAAGCGGGATATGCTTTTATAAAGATTGATGCCATAAAAATGCTCCAAGTCGTAAAAGAAATCGTATGTTTATTGACATAACGTGACGGTGAGTCACAAAGCACACATTTTAAGGTGTTTCGAAATGTATTGGAGATAGGGGAAGAGGAAGAAATGCTAGCACGTACATGGGTATCCGATAATGGAAACAGGTTTCTTGTGTGCACAATGATAGTTCGGCATTGATAGAAAAGAAAGTTTACTTTATATTTATTTTCACTTTGCAGGAAAATGGTATTGCTTTGCTTTCGATTGGCGATTCGATATTTTAACAATTAAGCTTGGTGAAATAAGTTTAGGACAATGTATTGTAGAATTTGGAAGTTTTAAAAATATTTTATTTGAAATTTGTTATTTTGTGCTTGATTAAAAAAGACATTGGTGTTAATAAGATGAAATATCAATTAATAATTTATTCCAACCGAATGTGAAAATGCTGGTATACTTTGTGAATGATGTGGCAATTTGAATTTAGAAAGTACCTCATAAATATGAATTCAGAGCAGTATTAACCAGAGATTTATGGGCTTATATTTATTTATCATTACAATTTAATAACTCCTAATTATTTAAATTTTCATCAAAATAATTCATAACGTAAACCGATTAAAATAAATAATTCAATAGATTATCCATTGAAAATCAATTAATCCCCAAAACAAACTCAATACATACACATCATTTTTTTTTCATAAACCGCGATAACACATACCCTCTTCATTAAAACCAATCAAGCCCTCAAGTACTCCAACTCCAAACTCTCCAAACTCTATCAATAGAGCGTACAAAACGCCAACCCGACAAATTGCTAGAATTACAAAACGCTCGAACAAACGCTCGAACATACACCCACACAAACGACAACAACTGGGACACTTGCAGCTCGGGCTTGCGCTTATCTGCGGAGGTGTGTGCAGGCGCTCGCGCTTGCGGTGGCTACGGGCGATAAGGAGCGGTTCCGCGCGCGCTTGGCGCTAATGCGCGCGTCATTTTCCTCCGTTAATGTCAATTTGCAAGCGCTCGGCTGCGGCCGCTCGCGCACGGCAACCGGGTAACTTTGACTCAACAGCTGTTAATAGTCGTAGGAGCCGAACACGTCAGTATGTGCAGCGCGGCCTGCCCGTGGATATAGTCTGGGTATATAGCTCGCTGTGTTGCTGTGTATATAGGAGAGTGTTGATTGGAATTGAGATGGGCGAGGAGCGAAGTGAATCAGTGATCCGGTTTGCTGGATGGCTGCTGATGTGATTGGTGAGGATGATGGCTTTTGAGGTGGTTGGGGTTGGGTACCGTATGTTGGCGGTGATTGGAGCGATTGGGATGCTTTTGGTTGGATGTTTTTCTGTTTTAAGTTGGGCTTTGTTGTTTATTTTTTAGAGGAGATAAAAGTGGGAATGGCTGGACCGGAAGCGAGTGGAAGGTTTTGATTGGAGGAGGTATTTTTAGTTGAGTTGTCGATAATCTATAAGAGAAACAGTCGGGTTTACTATTTTCGGTCGAGTGTGCGATGTTATCTGAATTGCTCTTAATGATTGCTGCAGAGCTCATCTCTTTGCTTTTTATATCTTCCGATTTGCTCTTTCTCAAATAATTGTTCACGCTTCGAAGCTTTCATTGTACGATTCGTTTCTGGAAATTGATTGAAATTCCCAAGATTGTAGACTTGAAGAGTAAAGATGAAACAGCGTAATCCAGAGAATAACATTAAAAAAAAAAATTAAATTTATATAACTATTATACAAGCATTATAAATCGTGCACTAAATAATTGAGAAAGTTTTTATCGTATTTAAATTAAATAGAAAAAAAAAAATAAATGTATAAAAACCCTTCTAGTACTCATTTATCCTTCAATTAGAATGTCACTGGTCTTATCAATTTAAAAAATTGTTATCTATTTGACTATTTGTGTTTGGCTTTGTGCGTATGATGTTTATATTCTTGACAGCAGAACGCTATTACCATTACATTCTTATTATATATTATAAAGATAAATTACATAAACAGTTGAACGATTCGGTTTGAAAACATCACAAAGAATAAAAAATACCCTGACTAAAGCACAGGCCTATTTCTTGAATATTTAAAAAAATTATAAATTTTTAACGTTTGCCTTGGATAAGGAAGTATTCCCTTGAAAGTACTAAAACATAAAGTTCATTGCCCTCCAGAAAAAGAATCTAGCGTCTTCCTCTGTCGACTCCGTAATTTAATCTAGCTATTAAAAATTGTACACAAAATATATTTTATATAATACTTAATTTTTTAATACTACAGTAGTTAACTTTGTACACAAAATATTATTGATAATAGTTAAATAACTTGTGTAATTTATAAAATTATATAATTTACGTAGTTAATTCTTTTAATTACATAGCTTACAACAATGTCTATGATTGTACACAAACAAGTTAAAAAAAAATGATTCACTATAGCATAACATTTTCACTACATCAACACCAAAACTTCTTCGCATCAAGCCATTTAACCATCCCAATTTTAACCATCCAAAATTTAAATTTCCAGAGACTGACCATTTCCGCATCAACGAATCGCCTGAGCTTACTCAGCCACTCAAAGCAATCCGCGCGGTGTAGTCGAAGCGGCGTGATTCCACCATTGATGCTGGTCCTGGGATGGCCGGTAGGTGATGAGCGTGGTGTGCCTGCAGAAAACGAGCTCCCTAGACGAGACGATTCGTAACGGCGATCAGCACGACGCCGCCAACCTCGATTACCCGGAGCCAGCGCCGGATCCAGCGCCAGCGCCCAACAAAGTCATATCCACCGACGAGCTGGCTCTACTAGCTAAACTGGAAGAGGCCAATAGGTAAATGCACCAACGAGCTGCTTGCTTGGCCTCGCTCCTCTGGAGCGTGACCAAAATTTGGCTTGCTGATTGCGTGGATGAGGGGGGAGTGGGTTTTCGGAGATTGTTGGAATAGATGAATTTTTGGAGAGCTGCGGGATGGCTGGGTAAATAAGAGGAGAATGGAAATGCTCGAGCTGGATATTGAATTGGAAATTTGAGAATTAGAGTCTCTTGAATTATTGTGGTTGATGGAAAGTAATTTTTAGAGATGCATGCACATAAATGCATTTTATACAGCGTGGTTTTAGAATCAGCTGAGAGTTTTATGTTTTTGTTGCACAAAAAAATAATGAGTTTTGCTAATAAGCAATGTACTAAAATCAGATAGTCTGACAAGAAACACGATAAGTGCAGTGAAGAAGTGAATGCGGAAACGAGAAATAGGAACAGGCAAGCAATCTTCCAGCAAAGAGTAATCACGCTTGTGTCATTTTGACCGACGTTTTCCTATACTTTAGTAGGCCAATGCTGCAGTTCTTCTATTCTGGTAGCTTTTCCGGCAATATATATAATTGCATTCTTTGGATTTCTTTCATTTCTCAGACTATTTTACGAACTGCCAAGAAAATTTTAAGATTTTCTTTTAACGTACTACTTTTACTTTATTTTTCATTTTGCATATACTATTACTGAACCTGTTATGGAAATTAGATTATTAAAAACGTTATATAGTTTCTAAAAGTATTAAATCCGAAATTATGATATTATCTAAATACAAAAATTAATGGTTTCATCTTTTCTAATAATTACTCCTTACTTACTTAAGAAAAATGCGGTCGAAACAATTAAGCCTTGACAAAAAAATGTCCATCAATCGCTCATAATACCAATTTCCATTACCCCATTACTTTAACAACTCAATTTCAATCCAAGAAAACACTCCACCTCTACAACCCGACCACTCAATCCACATAAAAAGCACCTGCCCCAATTTATTCCAAACACATCCGTCCCAACAATTCCAATCCACGCATCCACTCAGCGATAAACGAAGCTTAACCATCAGTTCGCTTATTTCCAGGCTAATCGAGTCGGACGCGAAATCGCTGAGCTCGCTGCAGAGCAACCACAGCCGGAAGGGCTCGGACACCTCGCAGGTGTCCCTCGCGTCGGGCTGCAGCGCTAACGGCGCCAGCGGCGATGCAGCCCGACGCCAGAACAGCAACACCCCCTCCTCGGCGAACTCGGCCGCGGCCGACGGCGAGGAGAACATCTGGACCCTCTGGGGCAACATCGTCGCCGACTGGGATAACCAGTGGAAGAAGCGGAAGGATTTCGTCAAGGAGCTCGTACGCCAGGGCATACCGCATCATTTTAGGTGAGGATGGTTTTTGGTTGTTGAAACTCTTAGGTGGTGTTTAATAGTCGGAAAGTTGGAATTTGTTGTTGTTAATTTTGTGTTTGAAATTTTCTATAACAAGAGAATATTTTTTATAGTGTTGTGTATACCTTTGTAAATTTGAGCAATTTAAAGAATTTATATCAAACAAATTAGTTTTTTGAAATTTCCACATTTCAAATGATTCTAACTTCCTTTGATAAATAAACTGTAGATGTGCAATACATTTTATACAAATTACTATATTATAGTATTCCTTACGACTGTCTACTGCTATTATTTCCACAAAATACATGTCAATATTGCAGAAAGTTTGTCTTTTATTGTTGAATATCGCCTAGCGTGACGGCTTATTTTATAGATGAATGAAACTGAACCGAAAACACGCCGTTAAATTTGATATATGAGGCCATTAAACCGGATAGAAAATCGATCAAAGGGTCATTCCATCACGAGACTGTCAGAAGCATTTTAGCGTACAATAATGATAATAAGCGTTGATAACTTCGCTATTATCGATCTACAACACAAACGCAAATGCATTAGAAATAATTTTATACTTATTAAAATAGTCGAACCGAAATCCGATATAGCCATCCGATCCAAATAAGGCTACTACTATAGACTGTGCCCAAGGTCGAACACTTTCCTTCTTCTATTCGATCCTCAATCTGCATCTGCGCTTACTAAAATCAAAATGAAAACCCGTACATCATTAATTTCCATTACAGATAAAATCACCCTGCTCACGAAATTGTTTTTATTTAATTTCGGCAGCACAACTCGAACCATTACCTCACACCTAAAAATATCCTCTCAACCAACATTCATCCGTCAAGCCTCAATTTAAAGCGCATCGAAGCATAAAAGTCGAACGATCGCGCCCATATAAAACCAGCGGCACTCGCGTAACGTCCGCCGCAATAAATCGATCCGGCGCATGCCATCCTCGCAAAAATTTATAACATTAATTTTCAATTCTCGCTTTTGCAGGGGCATCGTCTGGCAGCTGCTGTGCGGCGCCCACGACTCGCCGGTGAAGAAGCAGTTCGCCGAGTACATAAAATGCACCTCGGCCTGCGAGCGGATAATCCGGCGCGACATTGCGCGCACCTATCCGGAGCACGACTTCTTCAAGGAGAAGGACGGCCTGGGCCAGGAGAGCCTCTTCAACGTCATGAAGGCCTACAGCCTCTACGACCGCGAGGTCGGCTACTGCCAGGGCTCCGGATTCATCGTCGGCCTCCTCTTAATGCAGGTATAGTTAGGCTTGGGGATATGATTTCGTAATGAGCGGCGAGCTTTAGAGCTGGTCGAAGATTTGCGGATAGGAAGGATGGCGTAGTTTGACAGTAGAAGGTTATTTTTGGGAGGAGGGGGGAGATTATTGATTTCATTGAATTGGGGCTGCCAAGTTTATGGACGAGGCAATGAAATGGAAGTTTATTTGACGATTATCTTTGAGTTTGTGGATTGTAGCTTTATTGGTATAGTGCTATTAGGGTGTAGATGCTTTTTGAGTGTTGGAATAATAAATAATTAATTGTAAATTTAATTTAATTGATCAAAATCAAAAAAGAATTTTCGCTAAGTTTTTATATAGCAGGTGATAATTTCTGCGGTTGCTCCGTCTTTTTCCTAACTAAAATATCTATGACTAAGATGTGGAAGTAAATTTTCCTCTTAAAAATATTTATGCTTAAGTGTGAAACATCCTCTAATCTATTTAGAAAAAAATGGTTCATTGGAAAAACCAGAGGTATTATTGTATAAGATGAATGTAAGTAGAATATAATAGTTCAATTAAAGGTCAATATTTGATTGATTTCACTTACTACACCAGATGTTATTTGTCTTTCTGGTATACTTATGCTATTTAATTTTATTCAATTGATTGTTTGACTTATAGAAAAGATTACATCAGACTGATAAAAACATTTTTAAGGGATGTGCTGAAATATTTTTTAATTAAAACTTTTTTAATTAAACTGATGATTTTTTAAAATAATTAACGTCAAAATCCAAAAGACGAACGAAATCAAAAAACAAAAACGTTCAGATCAATTTATTATAAGCATTATTACAATACTTGTCGAAAACGCTAATAATCACTCATTAAATCGCAGCAAATGCCGGAAGAGGAGGCATTCGCGGTGCTGGTGGCCCTGATGCAGGAGTACAGGCTGCGCGACATGTTCAAGCCGAGCATGGCCGAACTCGGTGTCTGCATGTACCAATTGGAGCACCTCGTGGCTGACACGCATCCCGAGCTCTACGCCCATTTCACCGCTCAGGGCTTCCACACATCGATGTACGCCAGCTCCTGGTTCCTCACGCTCTTCACCACTGCCCTGAGTCTGCCCCTGGCATGCCGCATCTTCGACGTCTTCCTCTCCGAGGGCATGGAGGTAATCTTCAAGGTCGCCCTCTCGATGCTCCAGCTCGGCAAGGAGGATCTGCTCAGTCTGGATATGGAGGGAATGCTCAAGGTGAGGGTGAATTGGAAAATAAATGGTTTGGTGTTTTATGGGATTTTTGTTATCTTACCTGTCAGTAGTCGAGAGTCATTTAAAATAAAATAACAATTTATTTTTATTCTCCCAAATACTTTAGAACAAATAATAATTATTAATTTTATATTCCAGTTCTTCCAAAAAGAATTACCAGGCCGAGCAGAATCTGATCCAGATCGTTTGATGAATATCGCCTACAGCATGAAAATTAATCCTAAACGAATGAAGAAACTCGAAAAGGACTATACGGTCTTGAAAATGAAAGAACAAGAAGAAATGGTCGAACTTCGAAGACTTAGAGCAGAAAATAGATTACTCAGACAACGAACAGAACTTCTTGAGGCTGAATCTGCTGAACTAGGTAACAAAAGTTACTCTAGTTTATTAAAATAAAAAATGTTCCTTTTAATCAATGTAATTTTTTGTAAATTTTAAATTGAATTTAAGACGTAATACAGTCGCAAAAACAATTTCTTTTTTACGTTAAGAGCTACAAAAAAATTATGTGTTTTTTTTTACACATTTTCACTTGTAAAGTGCTCTAATTGTAAGCGCAGTCGGAAAACCAATTATATATATTTTGTCGTTTGCACTGCAATCATGAAGTAGTCGATAAAATAGGCATAGTGAAATTAGAAGCAGGCACATGATTTGTGGCTTGTAAACTTGAAAAATCGATAAACGTTTTGCATACAAGCTAAATGCACACGGTAGATAAAAAGTACGATAAAAAAAACTAATAATTCTATTTTTTCATTTAAATAATATAATTTAGTTTTAATATTTAAAAATAAATATAAATAATTAAATAAACTTTATATTATCATATATACTTTTATAAAATTCTGCAATTCGTAATAAAAAGTTATAACAAAAATTTTTAAATTCTAGCCGATAGACTAGTGAGAGGTCAAGTGTCGCGTGCCGAAGAGGAAGAAACAGCTTTTGTTATTCAACGCGAGCTAACTGCCTTGCGGCATACACACCTGGAAACTTCACACCAATTGGAGCAGGCGCATGAAGAATTGCGCTCGCTTTCGATTCTTCTCGAGGAAAATGTCAACTCAAAGCAGTCGTCTCTCGATGAGATCAGTCTGAAACAGGAAGCTTTGGCGCAGAAGGAGGAAATGGTACAGTGCCTACAGGAGGAGTTAGTTAGGGTGAGGCTGCACGAGGCTGAAAACGATGCGACTATAAGGGATTTAAGGGCTAGAATTCAGGAACTAGAAGCGGATAAGAAGACGCTAAGGGAAAGCACGCCCGACAACTCGGTAGCACATCTGCAGGAGGAACTTATTGCTGTGAAACTGAGAGAGGCCGAGGCAAATCTATCACTAAAGGTACTTTTTTCAAAAATATAATTACAATTATTTATATCATTTTTAATTATTGTCGTTTGCCTTTCTTATAAAAACATAAATATAAAGTAAATTGGTAGATGTAACTTTGTGCAATTCAACTAATGTACTGTTTCCTACAGGATCTCCGTCAAAGGGTCTCAGAACTGAGTATTGCCTGGCAGAAGCACTTACAGGAACACCGAGCATCACATTCAGCGCCTGCTGCTGACTCGACGCCCAAAAAACTCCTATTTTGGGAGAACCGTGGCCACGAGGTGCAGAAACTTGAAGAGGACCTCATGACCACTCGCATACGCGAGATGGAAGCTCTTACAGAGGTCAAAGAACTTAGGCTCAAAGTGATGGAACTGGAAACGCAGGTGCAGGTATCAACGAACCAACTGCGCCGACAAGACGAGAACGGCAAAGTACTTAAGGAGGAACTTGAGGCATCGCTAGCCCGCGAAAAGGAACTGGAGACTAAGCTCAGGGAGGCGCATGATAGGTACACGGATCTTGAGTCGAAGATGAAAGATGACACAATGATGGCGAGGATCAGAGACGCTGAGCACGCCCAGCAGGTCGCTGAGCTCACGCAGAAAATCTCTGTTCTTGAGCTTAAGGTTCTTTTTCAATATTGTTAATCAACTATTTTCTTTTTGTGTATTACAAATTTTCTATATTTTTTATTTATTAATATAGAATGAAGAAATGCACGCAGAAGGTGAATTGAGAAACAATATGGACGATAGTGAAAGAGTTCGCGAACTCCAAGACAAAGTTGCTGAACTCAAGGCTGAAGTAAGTATCGAAAAGGTATTAATGAAAAAGTTTATTTTACCCTTAATGTGAGAATATCCGATAAAGAGTCTGCATTGCAGTAAGAGGTAGCAGAACTCAAAAACATAAAAGTAATCACGTGGGTTCTAATATAGGAAGTAAAACCGAACACGATTTAATCTAATGATGTAAGGGGAAGTCATGCTTATCACCATTTTTCAACCGCTTAACATTGCACTGTAAAATATACCCACAGCTTCATATAAATCAGTAATTTAAAATAACAAACGAGTGACGGGTCTATTCGACAAGCGAAATTAACATTCACAGAGCGTTTATACTAAATTTTTGGGTCTTTTAAGAATAAGGCAAATTGAAAACATGCTTCTCTCGCTTCTATGCATAAAGAATTTCGACTCATGATTACAACATTCGTGCTTTGCTTAATTATATTCACCTGCATCAATGAGAGCAAAATTTGTAAATTAATATTCTTGTACTATACACAAATTAATGTTATATATAGTGTCTTTTTATTAATAGTAACAAAAAACATACTTTTTAAGAAAATCTATTTAATATTAGATACAATGAAAGATAAGATCAGAGTGTTACAGATTTTTTTGTGACTCTGGTCTTTCATGTTTACTTTTTTTGTAAATTTTTTCAGAAGTACTTTAGTAAAGTGCAAATTGTTTACACTATTGGATTCACATATGTTCGTAAGTTCAATTAAATACAGAATGTAACTCTTACACAAGTCGACGTGTGAAAAATGAAAGAGCTTAGCATTCTGAAGCAAACAAAAATCTGGATCGATCAAAGAGTTGACTCGTTCTAAGAGGTAAACTAACACATTTATTGGTGAAAGAATTTGGAAATAAATTATTTTGTAGCAATAATTATAAATATATTTTATTTAGATTTTAAAAAGTACAGTGCAAAAATAGGTTTGTAGATGATTTACATTTGACAAACTTCTAGATTAGTTAGGAAGTAATTCTCTCAAAGATATAATTGAAAATCACGAGAATCTTCAATTAAAAGCTTAGTATTCGGATTTTTTATCTTGGTTGAATAATTTGATTAAGCAACTGTGGTGTTCGGGGTCTCTGTAAATTAGATACATTATTAATCTTTAAGTACTAAATTGGCTTATGGTGATTTAATTTCTTCATACTTTAGCAGAATTTCTGTTCATCTCATTAAATAAAAATTGTTTGATTTTTAACATGCAAATTATATTATATATACTAATAAAAACATTATTACAAATATGTTTTGTGCGAACAATAGAATAATATTCCAAAAAATCATTTTAATTATTATTTTTTTAACAACTTATTAAATTTTGAAATATAGTTTTAAAATTTATTTTATGGGAATAGTTTTAAGATAATGTAGGGATATTATGATCTAATTATGATAAAATATTTGGAAAAATAATATACTGGTTACTTCAAAGTTCTAACATACTCTTAATAATATTTTTTGTAATTTATTATAATGCACATTTTTTTACTTTTAAATGAGAAAAAATTCTGCTAAGGTATAGACTAAAACACGCCTTTTACCTACGACTAACCCACTATTTCTGTTATGTTTTGTCGCATTAGTGTCCTACACCAATCACCAGTCCGGAGATAGAACTGTTGACCTGGCTCGAGTAAGTTTTCAACCACGTGTCGACCCTATTTTCCCACTTCTCCAATATTTAGAATTGCTTTGATTGTGATATTAATTCTAAAAACTATCTTAGAAAACTTTATTTAGATTTTTCAGATAATTTTGCATTGATCAAAAGAATGGTCTTTAAATGAATTTCTAAATAATAACTTTTTATACTTTATTCTTTTCAATCTATTTTAAATTTTCAAGAATTGAATTATATCACATTATATTAAAGAGAATTTTTATTTCTTCAAATATTTCGATCAATGTATGAATTACCTTCATTTAAAATACAAAATATTGAAGCAACCCTTTATTCAATAAATTATAAATTGATGCTTCATACTTACTTTCAGACCATTGGGCGAACCTGAAAGTAAGTAACAAAGACCCGTTAACGACAATAGATTCAAGGCACAATCTATGAATGGTATTATGTAAATAAGTGAGCGTGTGTGTGTAACGTGTGTTTTTATCATAATGTTTGTCATTATCATTTTTCACTTATAAAAATTAATTTTCTTGCAACACCTATCGTACATGCATGATAGATAGCTTTTTCTTTTCTTTCCTTTCTGCACCAAAGCTTGCATTCCTTTTTTATGCATCAATTTAACATATATCATTAATTGCTTTTTAGATCTATATAAAACTCTTACAATGTAGACTTATATTCTTACACAATCATAAAATACTGATTAATAATATATAATAATAACCGATTAATGTTCTCTGTTATTCAACTACAGCGAATTTTACAGATTTTAGTAATTAGTAATATATTTATGCAGTAGTTTATATTTTACTTGTACTATAACTATTTTAAATATATTATCTTTTCAGTGTATTTATATATAAAAATTTTTTATAAAATTTATAATTTTGCTAAATGGATAATTCTGCAGAACTTTTAATCGTGGTGTGCAGGCATTCCTCTCAACTAATTTCTCACTGCTTTCGATTTCACGAATCACGGAAACCAAGCTAACTTCAAAATTTTTCATTACTTTTTAGATAAGAAATTAAAGATTTTTAATTAAGTGAGTCTGTGATTTGTAAATTTTTCGGAGCAAAACCGCTAATGAATTGAGATGAATGTAAACACAAAAATTTAAAAGTTCTATGAAATTAATCCTATGTATTCAATCAATATTGTAGAAATTGTAAATATATAAATAGATTTAGTTGTATATAAATTAATTAGTTGAGACTATGAATAGCATCATTTTGTAAAATATAATGTACATTTTGAATTTTGATACCAATGTTTAATTAGTTAATTATTAAAAAGTAAAATTTTGTAATTTAGATCTATGTACGTTAATATGTAGTAGAATATATAATACTTTTCTTTTAATTTTTTGTATTATCAAATATTTGAGGATATCTTTCGCTTAGGAGTACACATAAAAAGCACAGGTTCCAAATATTTTGAGAAATATTCATTAATGGAAGAAAATGAGTACTCTAGAAAATGTTTAAAAGATAATTAAGAATGCTTTTGTTGATGATTTAAAAAATATGAATATATATGTAATAAAAACGTATGACGTTGTAATAATGTACTAATATATTCGCAAAATTTGATTTTTAAAATTAATGGCAATTTAGACATATTACAATAATATGTTAGCTATAATTCTTTTATCAGGAGATACTAAAAAAAATATTATGAAAAATTTTTATGAAAATATATTGGATTTTGGCTTAGCGAAAGAATCTTATTAAATATTTGTTTATTTATACAAAAAAAATAATAACCTTTTTGATTAAAAAATTATTTTGAAAAAAAATTATTGAAAAAAGAAAGTTAAAATCAAAATAGGTTGAATATTTAAAAAAAGAGAATATTATACAATTCTATATTAATATTTTTAATATATGAAGTGTCGACAAAGTAGGTAGTAATATTTAGGGAATGAAAAGTTGTAGTTTAATATTAACGAGCATTTGTACTTTAAAAGTGAATGAAATGTATTAAAAGAAATAGCGCGATTATTTTATTTTTTAATTATTCGTCTATATCGCATGTACAATTAAGTAGAACAAAATTTCTATTCCTAAATAGATAATATTAATTTTAATTTAATTTGACTGAACGATCAAATAAATTAGTGATAACAATCCGTAAAGAAGTCCCATAATTAAATTATCTTGAATATAAACAAAAATTTACGTAAACTGAATGCCTACCCACCCGCTCTCTTCACAATCTCTAGTGCATGAAAAAACTCAACGTGCTCGTTAATTCAAACTCTCAACTTTCGCATTCCCCAAAAATCCAGCCACCCCAACAGATCACCTCCTTACTAACATATCTTTAACACCATAGGTGTTGAGGCTGGAGAGCTGGAAGGATCGCTGGACGGGCAAAAGCTCGGGTCCGGCGGCCGTGCGTAGCTGCAGCATCGACACGGACGGCGAGCTCGACGTCGACCGCGACGACCTCAAGATCTGCCTGCAGGACCAAGACTTGCCGACGACGATCAGCAGCCCGGCCGAGGACGGCAGCGTAGCCACTGCTGCTACCACTACTGCCTCTGCCGACTCGTAAGGCTCGGCGGTCCGGAATCGTTCCGTGCGATCAGCGCAATTGCCTGACGCGGTGGACAGAATTTATTGATCTTTTGTAATTGATTGGCGATTGGGGGAGGAGATTGATTAGGCGTGTATGTTTTTTTTTAATTTGATGGAATGATGATGGAGGTTCGTTTTTTATGAGGGATCGAGAGATGAACGATGTAGATTATCGGGTAGTCTGTATTTGTTATAAGAACTTTTAAAAGATTAGGAGTTGGGAAAAATTAACGTTCTTGAGTATCATTTTTTGTCGTGATTCTATAGAGAAATTGGAATTAAGAAAATATCTACAATTTGTGTTGGTAAACTTTATTTACTTAAAACAGTACGAACTGCGTGTTTATTTATTCCAAATGTGATACTAATTAATATATTAAGTAATATGAAACCTCTTCACTGACACTACATTTATAAAAATAATCATTTATTTTGATTACTAAATAATAACGAAGATAAATGAAAGTAAAAATAACCGATTTTCATACAACAACTTTAAAAACATATTTTTAATAATCGTCATTGAAAAGGTTTGAACATTATATAAAAAAAATATAATTTAAAAATTTCTTATAAAAATTAGTATAAGATCTTGAGTTAAAGCAATAATTTTTTATTCACCGCGTAGTTATCTGTTTTAAAATATTAAATATGAATTACAATAATTAATACACGTGATTTCTGCGCTGCAACGCACAGAACGATTTCGCCGCAAGAAAAAAAACATACACGAGCTTTTTAGGCAGCTAAAAAATTCTTATTATTGAGCGATTAAATACTCTGTCGTCGTACGAGGGAAAGGCGAGGATGAAGGTTCATTTTATAACGCGAAGAAATGATTACTTCTTCATTCCATACTATTGTATATCGAAGTCTCGCGCGCGTTTTTCATAATAAAATAGAAGAAGTAGTGGGGTAATCAATGTTTGTCGAAAACCATCTAAGTAATTTTTTGCATAGATCATTGCAAAAAGTTACTCGAATATTTTCGATTAGGCGATTAATCGCTTCGTAGATTTTCTAGACACTGAAGTATTGTTGAATGATCATGTTTGTGAAATTTTTTATCTTTGACTGATGGAATTTGATCTTTATTGTATATTTAAATATTGCGTGTTGGGCAATTTGTTTTTACGGTTTTTATTTATGTTCGCATTTAATCATCACAATAAAATGAATAGACAAATACTATTCATAATTTTTAATAAATATTATGTGTCTAATACAATTTTTACAATAATTTAAGCTTTAATATTTTATGTTATGACATTGTCATATTTATGAAAATTTGTATAAATAATTGTATTATAGGTGTAAAACTAAAAAACTTTCAGTGTCTTGCAAAATTCTATTCAGCGATTGTGTAGTAAGGATTCGTACTAAGACCTGAGAATTTTTTAGCTAATTTTCATAATCCGTACATGCGAAGCAATTTACTGTGTGAAGCGAAAAACGTCAATTGTATTGAATATAATGAAAAAAAATTGTCACATTTTTATTATTATTATTTTTTTTTTTTTCATGTATACTGATTAATTGTATAAAAAGTTTTAACATTTAGATAAGATTATTACGTATTTCATTTTTAAAGAAAACGATTTGCAGCAGTATTTTTCAAGTTTCGTTAATGAGAAAAAAATAAGTATTTGTAAAACAAATTGAGATTAATATTCGATTTTATTTTTGGTGATTCTAATCGTATTTTCGGACAACAAAAAATAGAATATTATACCTAGTTCTGATAAATATTAATCAATATAACTTTACCAAGTATATTGAAATAGTGAACTTATGTAGGCCCTAAACAAATCACAAAAGATCTTCGAATAATGTGATAAGTTTCTTAAAGTTTTAGATTTTTAGATTACCAGATGAAAAAAACTACTATTGAGAAAATTACATCTATCCTTAGACCTAATTACTTAGATTATTAAGTTATCAAAACAACGGCCAATAATGCTTATACATCTTATTTAACAAAAAATTTTATGTTTATTTATAATTTATATACATATTTTATTATCGTTACCCATACATGATGAATGAAAAGCAATTAAAATATTTTAATTACCTCGTGCTATTATACAGTTTAAGGTGAAAAACACATATGTACGACAATCGCTGTGACAATTTTTTTTCGAGCGATTTAAATATAATTTTATCCTTTATGACTATATATGAATTGAAAAAACTTAAAAAAAAAAGAGTTTTATTTTATCGAAACAAGATATAAAATAATTTATGAAAAAATTTATTTATTAAAGGATTTACGACTTAGTCCCTGAAGAAAGTTAAAGAAAAAAATAAAGATAAAGAATGCATTTTGAGCAATAGGTAAAAATAAAGGAACTGTATGTAATCTCATGTAAGCAAATTAGACCAACGACATGTCTATGTTTACGTATTCGTTATATTACATAGAATTTATATAACTGCCCGGTATTAGCCGCGTCTTACTCATTCCTTTGGTAGAGTGCTGGCTGCGTGTTTGTAGTTTTTACATCGGTGGTTGAACATATCACGCGCACCGCTTCAATATTTCTTCCGATGATTATGAGTTTTATTATTACTATTATTATTTGTTTTTATGATCGCCTTTGTCACCAAAAGTATGTAAAAAAAAGCAAAGTTAATTTTTTTCTAGTGAAATTTTATATACTGTTTAATTGTATCAGTTATAAAATTCAATTATAATTTATTAAATTTCTACATGCAATATTGAATTGTAATCATGTTAAAAGCATTTTCATTAAATTGATTTCATATTTTTTTTTATTAAATTTTCTTTCTTTTTATCTGGTTTATAGAATGAAAAGAATGTACTTTGCTTTGGTTTGTTAGTATTGCAACTTTGAGATGAGAATTGATAAATCAACGCACTTATTAAGGCGGTGACGATTTCTTAACGTATTAATAGTTGTAACACTTATAGCGCTGTCGTGTACGACTCTTTGTAAGAATAAACTTCTAGCAAATTTGTCAAGAAGAAAAAAAAGTATCCTTAGATTTGTAATAAACTCGCCGTTGACTCTTTATATCAGTTTAGTAGAACTTTCAGTAAAATGTTGGAATAAATTTACATATAAATTATTTGATTTAATCTTTTTTTTTGTTTATCATAAATTGCAGTATATTTATGGAAAATAAAAAAAAAACAATAATTTACTTTTAGACTTGCAAATACTTTTATGTGTTTCAGGGTGATTAGAAGGATTATGCATTGTTATTATATTTATTCAAGACGTTTCTTTGGAGAAATTACAAAAAAAAATGTCATTTTATAATACAATCGTCAATGAAAGATGCGATATGAAACGAGACTATGTCGATTTAAGTATCATTCATGAGCAACCCTTTACCATTTTTGTCCACCTCACTGCAAGTAGTACTAAAAAATCTCTTTGTGATTAGGTGGTAATGCAAATGTTTCCTTTTATATTGTTAGTTCCTTAAAAAATTTTGTAACAATTAAATAAATTATAACGCAATTATATCGTTCTTTTTATTTCTTTTAATTTACAAATAAACTTAAAATGAAGTTAAATGATTAATAAAATTAATTTAAAATATTCAATGTGCCAATACATAACAATATTTTTTAAAATCAAACTAAAAAAATTCTAATCAATTACTAAAATTCAAATTTTAACGAACTACAACAAACAGAATTGTATTACTACCTGATTATTTCTCAAAGTCACTGAATCATCGAATTTCTATTGCGAGAGAAGTAAAACTGCTGCTTATACAACGTAAAATTCTTTTGCAGTGCGTTCGTCTTGAATACATATGTTTAAGAAAAAAGTAAGGTATTTTCTATGTACAAAAAAAATATTAAACGATGAAATCGATTTAATCTACGTGTCTCTGTGTCTCTATGGCTTTTCTTTCCACCCGAGTACATAGCGTTAGTAATGCGCTTGCTAATTGAGTTTTGTCATCGCCAGCCACTGGGAAAAAGATGTGCATTGTTTCCAAGAACATCACTTTATTTTTTGTTTAATCAACGTAATGTTTTCTAATTTAAAAAAAAAAGATGAAATTCTATACAATTTTATTTGCATACTTATGTAAAAATTTTATTTTATTCAACATTTTAATTTTTGTATAAAGAAGGAAATGCACAAATATTTTTTTTTTAATAATTTTTAAAGATTATTTAAACAAACAATAAAAGTATTTTATAGTTCTAATGTTTCATTCGCGTTGAATTTTAGAGCAACTTTATTGATGCATTGATAAATTATAAATTTAATTTTAACTCTTAATTAGCATACTAATTTTCGGTTAATTAATTCCTTGGAATTTTAAAGCGCTTTTTTAAATAAGTATTTCAATCTCCCGGAAACATTCCCTTCGAACCGCAAAGGGGATAACATAGAGAAGATTCTTCAAGTGCTTCACTTTCCAAACACGCCCTTCGAATAATAGTTCATGTGTAATAGTTCAATGGCCTTAAATGTACATAAATAGAATGGCTTAAAAAAGATTCTTTGGTTTTCAGCATCTTTTACAATATATTTTAAACATTGAAATTTCTGTTTTTCTTTTGCTAATATTTAGCAAAAATTATCCGAAATCAATATTTTTCTATTCTTATATAAATTTTTGAAAATATATAGAAACTGTATTAAACAGATTGGTGTATAAATTTTATTAGTAAAGACTATGAACGGGCTAATTTTCATCTAATCCTGATGATTTTCTTAAATTTTGTGAAGCGCAATTTCCTTCACAAAATTGATAAAAATATCAATTGCTAATGCAATCAAGCAGTTTTCTAATTTATCCGCAAATATCGCACAGTTTATAATTTTAACCAATTAATTCGTTTAATTTTAATTAATATAATTAATTTGTACAAAAAATCAGGTAAATACGTTGATAAGTAGTCGCCAGACTGGCTAAAAAGAAATATTTATTTTGCCATATTTTTTTAAATCTGCAGATTAGTCTATTTTTTAGTGACCGATAATAAGCAAAATAATTGCATTTATTAGGCACAGCAGATAAACAAATAAAAATTATACATTTTTATATAAATTATCTGCAATTAGAGAGAATAATATACCTCCTGCCGATTATATATTCACTTTGCGAATCTCCGGGCAATGAGATATTGTTCATATTAAGTGACTTGAATTTAATTTTGTTTTATCTTATCATCTTTTAGAAATTCGACTAATTTATGCAAGATATGATATTAATATGTATAAATTTATAAAATTTAATCATGTTGTGTATCATTGAAGTAGATTCATTATGGATAATAATTGTTAAGATTGACAATTTCAATTTCGGTAAATAGTTTTGGACATTTTTCAAAATTTTTTTTGCAAAGCGCATTTCTTCTTTATGCTTTAATCGATATAAAATAGTAGCTAAATTAATGATCCCAAACAAACAAACAAACAGAAAAAGTTTTCGAAGATCTAATGTAAAAACCAAATCATTTCGAAAAAATACTAAACAGAAATCTCTCGTTCCGTTCCTTCCTTAAAAAACCATCCTCGAGTACCCACCACCTCAAACCCAAAAATCCTCGCGCAAAAAACGCTCATTTCAATCCATCCAGCTCACTCACATCCATCCCTCCTCACCCAAAGAAGCGACTCCTCCCGCGTGCGTCTGGCGAGCTCGTTTTAAATTAAATAGGATGCGCTCACCGTTTGCCGGAAATCGATAAGCCAAACGGCGCGCGCGGGCGCCATAGGAGAAGTGTATAACGGGCCCCGTGCGCGCCTGCACAGTCCGAGCATTGTGCCAAAGCTCGCGGCACACTTGCGCTACTCTGCCGGATTACTATATATGCGCGATAATCGACGCATTGTGCCTAGTTGTGGTATAGGCAAGTTTAATATGATATGCTGGCTTTTTTTTATTTTCTTGGGTTAATTGCGTGGGAGGTCGCGTCTGGAGAGGCTTTTTCGGAGGTGTTTCGGTTTGGGGTGTTTTTTTTTATGGTTGAGGGTGATTTATGGGTTTATTTGGAAATAGAGAGGTGGGTTCTGCTAGGGCGGTGGTTGTAAGTGTCGAGAGCGTTTTCCTGATGTTGGGCGATTTCGACGAAGGCTTGAGGACTGTTAGGCGCGTTTGAGTGCTCTGCATCTATGTATGTCGAGTGGAAAATTTTTAAGATTAGTTTTGGGAAGTTGGAAATGTCATTTTGGAGAATTTTTTATGTGAAATTTTGTATTATTAGAAAACATGATTGTAAAAGTTAATTAAGAACTTACGTTTGCATAATTAAATATTCTATAGTAAATTATTTTTATAAAATAATTGAAAATACGGTTATTTTAATTAAAGAAACATTTTTAACGAGTAAAATTATTAATTATGAAAGCCTAATGGCACAAAATTTTAATTACAAAATTTTATTAAATTTTCAAAAAATTTTAATTTTATTAAAATATTTATAGTTGAATTTATTCAATTATAAAGGCGAGCTTTTAAAATGAGCATATGATTTTATTTCTGTAATTCTACTTAATTCTTGAGTATATAAATGCATGATGTTACCATGTATTTATTTAATAATATCATATCACGATTCAATATTCTGAGAACTTCGACATTATTTCGTTATTAATGATTTCTCGAATCAATTTCAATTTAAAATTATCTGACATTACAATTAATCTTTTGATGCTAAAATTAAAGATAAGTTTAATTTACTTATTTTTATTTATGCCAACAACTAACTTAATGTTGAAGAAAAGTTTTTAAAAACTGACAAATCATAGATGGAAAATATTGTAATTTACCAAGTCATAAATCAAGTGAAAAATGTAACATTTATACACGGACGATGCCCATAATTAATTCAGGAAGCATCTTTGGCATGCGCTGCATTTATAAAAATCAAAATATACAAAGATGTTAGATACCAGATGCCTGGAACAAACAAAAGTCGCGGCCCGGTATCCTTAGAATAATAAGTCTGGGATGCTTTTTTCCAGATTTAGGCGTTGTAGAGAGGCTTGAAGTGTTCTCCGGCTGTTTACACCGCCAAGAATTTGCCTCTTTCCAGATGTTGCGCCTTCGGGATGAAGGGAAGGCTCATATACTGGGCTGCTATACATCTTATTCAATGTTTTTCGAGGGAAAGTTTCGAGCAAGTTTTCGTATTTGATGTCGGTTGAAAAACTTTTTATGTAGTTTATAAGGGTATAAATATATTATGTTGAAATTTAACGAAAAATAAAAATTTTTGAAGAAATAGAGTTAAGGTATGGCTACATGTTTTAAGGAGATTAATAATAATTAAATTAAAGTATACATTTTTTGCACATCTTTTTATGTATTTAGATAAGATGAGAAAATGTATTAGATTTCGACATTTATTTAAAAAATGTTAAAAGCTAAATTAAACTTTTCAATAGTGTGTGAAAAAATGATCTTTTATGCTGAGAAGATCATTTTAATTAAATCAATGCCTAGATCATATACTAAATAATTATAAATTTTATTACAATACAATTATTTCAATATTAAATATTTTAAAAATTAATAAGTAATATTTTCTATTCCCTAATCTAAAAGTAATCACGCCACTGTGTTAAAACATCACTATTCAAACAATTCCTCTAATCTACATCTTTCCCAATCCCTCAAAACCATAAAAATTCGCCACCCCCAAAAAAACCGGCATTCCTCCAAAAGCCTTTTCCACTATTCAAACACATCGCAACAGCCAACCCTCCGAAACGCCAGCCAAGCTCTCTCCGACAAATCCCCATGGCTCTGCCACGCTGCCTCAACCCACTCAACTATCCAGACCGAGCGAGGAATTCCACAGTCGAGCGCGCGGCGCATTGTAGCCCCACGCGTCCCCGCATACGCACACATCAGTCGTCCAGCGCGGCAAAGACACACATGCCATTAAAGTATAATATAATAAACATAATGAAAAGACAGGCCTGTTTCCCTGGATCTCATGCAGCCAGCATACATACGTGAAAGGTGACTCATACACCGAGCGCACGTATATACATATACGTACAGTCAGAGTATACGGCTTTAATTCGAGTACTAAGTGCCCGCGCGCGGGCGAGCAGCCGTAAGAGAGACGGTTCTCAAAATTGATCCCACGATGCGGCGTATACAAACGCCGGGCCTGCTTTTTCTCCCTTTCAGCGCGCTTACGCGCGCAGCTGCGTGTGTGTACATACAGAAGAAGGTGTACTCTCGGCTGTAAGAAAGAAAGGGAGCTTGCCTTAATTTTTTTCAATTGCCGAGAGAGAGAGAGAGAGGAGAGTGTGTGGGTGCTGCGCGCACGCGAGGCGAGAGGGACGAGAGCTTCAAAAGCTGCGACGTGCTTGCCTTTCATGTGCGAGTTGCTTGGACTGTGTGTGGGTGTGTGTCTGCGAGGCTGGAATATATATCGGTCTGCCGCAGAAAGTTTGGCTTCGGAGGGACTTGATTTTTTTTATTATGCTAAAGTGATGGGGATTAGTGGTGTTTGGGATTTCAGGAGTTTGATGGAAATTTAATGTGGATGGAGGGCGGTTTTTTTTAGTTTGTTTTATAATAGATTGTAATAGCCTTACTTGAGAAGCTGTCGCAGGCCTATTGTTACTGATTGTGCAGGTGATGCACTTTTTTGACTATTGAAAAAAAGTAGACTGCGATATTTTGCCTGAGTTCAAGCGACAAGAGATCAATAAAATAAAAAAGCGCGATATATACCTACAGATCTAGGGTATAGATGCCCTTCATTATGCACTCTATCTTTGTGAAAAATTTCAAGTCAATTTTGTAAAATGTGGTAAATGAGATAATTAAAAAAATTTCATTTAAATGCCACTTCAAAACAATTTGGAATATTAACTAAAAAAAATTTATCCAGATAAAGAGAATGAATGCTCTAAAGAATTGAGATTAAAAATCACGTAATTACTTACTACTTTTTTGCTCTGATTGCTGATTATCAAAGATCCAAATTTTTTTCGATAGTTTTTAAATAAGTCATTGAAAAAAAGAGCAAATTTCTACCTAGTTCTTTAATATCCATTATCAATAAAGAGGTCAACTAATTATGTCCTGAATGCAATAACTTCAATACTTTTTTTAATAGTTAAATAAATAGCTTAGTAAAAATAGGTCAGTAAAAATGAACTTTCGTATCTCTTCCATACTGTGACAAAATAATTTAAGGGATCTCGCAACTAAATTAAAGATTAAAAATATATTTTTAATGATGTAGCGCTATAATTTACATCTACTAACTAGAAGAGCCCCAGACTATGGATTAAGCTCAAATTTTGAAATACGTTTTGAAATTGATGTAAATGATATTAATATTATTGGCACATATATTTAACTACGATAAAGTAACAAAACAGTTACTCAAAAAAGAAAAAAAATAGTAATTTTTACATTACCCACATAGATTACAATAAAGATTATTTAAATAAATGATTACTTATAGATTACGCAAAAATTAAAATTAGTGAAAAAATAATTAATTTTATTTAAAAATCCGAAATTAAATTACTAATTAAAAAAGAATCAAAATATCGAAAGCACACACCCTTTTAGATCTATTTAACGAAAATTAAACTCAGATTAACGAACCGTCAATTCCAACTTTCAGAATAAAAATATATGATATTCAAACATCCACCTACCCACATGCATCTCATCAGAATTGTGACAATTAAATCATTAACCCATCTTTAATTTCCATAAAACTTGTCATTCCAGAAAAAAAGGCCTAATCAACGTCACCCTCGCAAGCACAGCCGCAGCCCTGCGCCCACGAGAAAATATACATGCAAGCATATTCACACAGATCGAAACGGAGGAGTGGTGTCCCCGCTGTGTGTGCGGGTGTGAGAATCGAGGCCGAGAGAGCCGGTGGGCTAATTAAGCGGCCTCCGGCGCCCTTTAATAAAAAGACCAGGAGAGCCTTAAGCGGGTCGCTGCTGCTGCTGCTGCTGCTGCTGCTACTGTTACTATCGCGCCTGCTGCACTTATATACTTTTCACGAAAACGGCCTGAAAGCACGATTAACCTTATTTTATATATGACGCCCACCTCTTAACGTGGATTGCTTACCTTTTTATCTAATTTGTTTTGAGGATGTTTTAAGGTTGATGTATTACGTTATCTGATGATGGAGGTGATGGAGTTTCGCGAGTTTAATGGGTCGGAAAACAAATTGTTGATGAGTGCTGGTATAGTTGCTAACTTGATTAATGTATATTTTATATAGGATGTTTAAAGCAGTAGATTGTTCAGTTATAGTAGTTGAATAGAGATTAAAAAAATTGGTGTGATTATTTTACTTACTATATATATATGTATATATATATGCAGTTTTAATTTTGGAAAACAGATTTTTGAGAATTGAAGAGATAATTTCAGTTATTTGAAAATGAACTCTACAACTCTTATGATTTGATCCTAATCGCTTTTATATGAATGACTCCACAATTTTTTCATAACTATACAGCCAAATAAATATAAATTCTAAAATTTTTCTTTATCAATAAAATAAATAAAAGTAGAGAAAAATAAAAAATTTCTTTGAAAGAGTAAGTCTCTAAAGTTATTAGCGATTAAAAAGGACTAAAGATAATTATTATATATATACACATAAAATTTAAATTACTACAAAAATTAAAAACTTATAATTTTTGTTCGTCTTTAAATACTTTATCCATTAATGAAGTGAATGATTTTTAAAATCATTCAAAATCAACTATTTTTTATTGCATTTATTAACATTTTTCATAAAAATGAAGATTTTATAATAAAATTTTATCAATTTTTGTATAAAATTGTTCGATATATAAATTTAAAAAAAAAATTATGCATAAATTTATAAGTTTTGTAATAACTTTTTTAATAATGAAAACTTTTGGATTTGAAAACATAAGGTTTGTTTACTGAAAAAATAAAGGAATGATTACCGATATCTATAAAATTTAATTAAAATTTTACTATGAAAATTGGAAAAAAATTCTCTACATTTTATTATTTATATCTCTTTAAAAATGTATTCCTTCCGTTATCCTAAAAGACCCTAAAGACGATTTTCAATCACGTAAACCTTTATATATTCTATATGCTCTATCTTCAGTAATCATGAACTCGCACTGAAAATACATTCGGTCCTCCCAAATTATCTGTAGTCTTCCAGTTTTACGTGCGGGAAACTTTTTAAAACTCTTACAGTCATGTTAGTTCTCTGCGATGAACGACGAAAACGAATTGCACTGAAACAAATATTTCGCTAATTTAGCGATTTCGAATGTGCAAAAATTCTGTTCATATATGAAAAGGAAAACTCCATAAAATATCGGAAAAACTCCTTTTTCTATTTTATTAGTCCTGACATGATATTTGACAAAATTTCGAAGTTTTCCCATTTCTTAAACAGGAAAATGACTTTAATACCTTCATAGCAAAGTTTAGCTCTGTTATAAAGGAGATTCTC
>UELX01002896.1:0-27118 GCA_900480035.1 Eupelmus urozonus
CTTTCACAGCGGGACCTACGCTCAGCGTGGTAAAGTTACATGTAAAAGTAAACTTTACACCGCTGAACCATGTAATTGAGAGGTAACTTTACCACAAAATTTTTTACAGTGTATGAATCTTTAATGGATTACATTAATCACTAAAATTATATAAAAATATAAATAAAACCGAGTGATATAAATATTTGTTCAATATTTTACAATATTTGTTCAATATTTTACAAAATTATTGATTATATATTTTATTTATATACTCTGACTTCAAGCAACTAGGTATTTAAAATTTCAAATTTAATAATAAATTTCGTAATTCAAAGAAATATATAAAATTTAAAATATAACGTAACTTTGGCAACACTGCTGCATACGTCAAACAACAAAGCACGGCCAAATGCCAAAACATTCTCTCAATGCTCTCTGATCGATTTGTACACGTGTAGTTGTTGGCAGCCTTGCTCATTCCTTCTCACTCGCACTAACGTCGGACGTTCGTTTGTAACATTTGACAATTGTGTGGTAAAGTGGGTGTTACCGTTTAGTCAGTAGGTATCAAGCGATGGCAATTTTCTGACCAAATATCGAGAGTCATCCGGATTTCAAGAATTCTTAGTTTTAGTTCTCATACATTCCTTGAGTTTTGCTAAGTACTCCGTACTTTCGATACATTCGTCACACTTAACGCTCCTAACCTGTACGCATAATTTGATCATTCAAACTTTTGTAACCTTCCGTTTGTTTACTCCTTATTTCCGTTTAATAAATACTTTGAACGACTGTTTAGATCTGTAAGTAATCGAGGACCATGGACGCATTTGGAGATAATTTCGTTGAACAGGATGTCGATCCAGCTGCAGAATTTCTGGCCCGTGAGCAGGATCAGCTAGCTGGTCTTGAAGTGGAAATCCCTCCAGTTGCAGCTGCAGCTGTAGCACCACTTATTGATGGTTAGTATAATGTTTAACCTTCTTTTACAAGATTTAGTAAAATCTAATTTCAATTCCTGTTATTTTTTGTAGAAGGTGTACCAATTGAAAAGGCCAGTAGTGAAGATGGAGGAAGCTTCGAAATGATAAATACTATTGATCAGCGACCGGATCCAACAACTGGTATGTTTAACAAAATTTCATTATAATTTTGAATATGGTTTCAAGTCTTAGGACTGCCTATTGATTTTATGTAATTGCAGAAAATGCCACACCACCTCCACCAGCTCCAGTCAAAGAGGAACCAGAAAAAATTAAAAAGTGGAGAGAAGAGCAAAAGGCTAGACTAGAAGAAAAAGGTAGTCAACTAATTATTAAAGATTTACTTTATTTTTCTATTCTTGTTATTTTATGATTTATTGATATAATCTTTTAACAGATGCTGAGGAAGAGACAAAGAAGGAAGAATGGAGAGAAGCAGCTAAAAAAGAGTTAGAGGAATGGTATAAACATCATGCAGAAGCTATTAGTAAAACAAAAGCAACAAACAGGTAATATTATATTTCTAAATGTTATACAAGATTAACTTGCCGATCTTTCTGTGCAAAAACGACAAAATTAAAGTAGAAATTAAATATTTATGTCGACATTTTAAATATTTTTATTTCATATACTATAAGAAAAATTACTAAAAATTTTCATTAATATTTTTCAATAAAAAATTTTTTTAAAAACAATTTATTTATAATTGTCATATATAAATTGAATTTAGTTTATGATGGGTTGTATAAAATAATTTTAACTATAATTAGGAAATACTGTTTTTAATTCTCATAAAAATTTTCAATTTATATAAGAATTTGTAATATTTTGATTCCAAAATAGAGCTATTTAAATGTAAAAAAGAAATTCAAATTTCTACTTTAATACATTTTGTCATACGTCCTGAAATCTGAAATCTATCATTTTGATTTTGCTTCTTAGGGAATCAGCCAAGTAAGTCGACAAATAATATATTTGAATACGTGCATGTATGCTGAATATTGCAACAAAAATGCTCAAAATTTGCCTTAAAAATATCTAATTCTAGTTTGAATTTTATTTTATCCACTTTATTTTTCGTTTTTAGAGCAGAGTTTAATTTTATTAAAGTAAAGCAGTATGTTCTTTTGTATTATTCAATTGTTTCCTTCTTGATGTTTGATGTTATAGTAATGCTTGCTGAATAATTGAAAATAATGACTCTTAGTCTTTGTTAAAAAAAGCATTTTTGAATATTTGATTATATAAATCAAAGATTGAAATCCTAGATAAACCAGAATGATAAATAAATCATAAATTAAATTGATTCTGCATGGTGACAATTGAGCATGAACATTAAAGTAACACAAAATAAATCAATGATCAATTAGTAGCATAAATGCTTACACAAAAACATTTCAAGCTTTAAAAACATAAAGAGCACATAAACCCACAATATTAAAATATAATCCATATTAATTTCTACTGCTTTATATATGTTATTCTGGTTTACCAAAGATTTAGAAGCATTGCATTTATTCTTTGTAGATATTATAGTCTTGGTGCACATATTGCATCTTAAAACACTTTTTCATAATTTATCATTTATGAGTTGAAAATTAAAAATATATTCAAGGACTTCTGTTTATTTAATTTTCTATACAAAGTTTTTAGTATTAGTTAACACAAAAATGCATCAGTATCTTTTTTCACTGCTTGTTGCATTTATAATTTATTCCAGTTTAAAAAAAGATAATTAGATTAGTCTTTACATTTTTTTTAATGAATTGAAAACTTGTAGACTTGAATACACGAAAAAGTTTTTTTAATAAATTTAAAACTTGTAGATTTGATTACACCAAAAATCATGAAGAAGTGCATGAGTTTTAATCTGTAACAAATCAAGCAGCTCTTGCAGTAATATAGAAAATAAAGCTTGATTATTCAAGGGATTTTGAAGATTAAAGTAAAGTTAAAATTTTGCTTTATTATAGTTTAAATATTCTTTTTTGTTACTATAGTAAAGCATGATTTATTTTATACAATAAAATTGTACAAGTATATAATATTATAGTATGCATTCAATACTTTAAATATGACGAGAAATACGTTTTTACGTAAATAACAACGATTTAGTTATAAATCATTTTTTAATTAAAAAAGTACTAAAGTTTAGTAGACGCACACACTCTTGTCAATCCCTTGATTTTAGTCCTGAATGCGTAATGTGCATGAAAAAAGCATCTTGCGTATCATAAACCAACTTTCCTCACTAGGAACGCCGAGAAACAGTTTGTCGCGGAAGCTGATGAAATCGAGCCAGGAACCGAATGGGAGCGCATCGCCAAGCTCTGCGACTTCAATCCAAAGTCGTCAAGAACCTCAAAGGATGTATCCAGGATGCGTTCCATTATTCTGCAGCTAAAACAGAATCCACCTCCGCCAGTGAAGGCTTGATTTGCCTGCTATACAACACCAGCAGTATAAAACGATTTAGGCATAATGATATGTAAAATAAATAATTGCATCCTATGGCGAATCATCATTTTCCCTGTTTGAAGGGCTACCAAAATAAATATATTATATATATTATATATATTGACTTTTTAGGGATGTATTGAGCAATGAAAGAGATTATTGATAAAGCTAACAATAATAAAGGTATACAGTTAATTGAGAAATGTATTTATTATTTTTTTTTTTAGACATGTAAAAAAATTTCAGATAATTCTATATTAAGAATTCACAAGTTTGTTTTCACATCAATAACAAAGTAAATTGAGTTTTTTCTCTCATACCTTAATACATAGAATAAATTAATAACTCTCAACTCACGTAAGTAGTTATAATTACATAAAATCTTTAAATTCTTTGTTCAGCTCCTCAAATATATTTTAATTCTTGGTATAAAATAGTACGAAAATAGACTTTTTCTCTAATAAGTTGGAAGCAAATAGCTCAACAGTTTGATTTCTACATCACACTTTGCCTTTAATTAAGGCTTGGAAAACGTCTTGCGCGAAACTTCTCATTTAATTGTTACATTCATGAGAATCAATTTTCAAGAGATTCTCACTCTTTTGTTTTGATTGGCGGAGAAGTCGTAAAACTTGAAAAATTTGGATGTTTACCAAATACATTGACCATTGGCAAGATTTTTAAATAATCAATAAAAAAATACTGCATTCACGTTATAAACGCCAAGTATTCTTAAACTCGGTTGCTGTACACAGGAAGCACACTTGTATCGTTTGAAATAGTATTTATGTTTCAGAAAGAAATAATTTTCTTTTGAATGGGAGAGTTTTAGGAGATCTGAAAAAATTCATTTATTGAATGTATGTAGAATTACTAATTATTAAATAATGAAAAGCACTAGCTATTTACCTTATGCAATTTTTAAGATTTTTGCTTGCTAGTTGCATTTCGTGCCGCCAGCGATACGTATATGGATATTTATTTACATCAATAATAGATGGAATAGCAGAAAATACTGCAAAGTCAATCTTTGTTGGCGTTTTACTAAAAATAAATATTATGGATTATAATACTTATTTTCATATTAAGAAAATACAAAATACCACATCTTTTAATATTTAGATACTCACCCTTCAAGGAATAAATCTTCTGTTATACTATCATCAGCCAGAACCATATCTTCGTCAGAAGATTCATTGTCTTCATTGTTATTCTTAACATGCATGGGAGAAGAAGGAGGCGTAACAAACTTGGAATCTTCTGTGAATAAAAATTATTTAAATATCTAAACTGAATATTGGAGTAATTGTATTATATTTTGATTGTACCTTCATTTTCTTGATCTGAGTCAATTTGAGATTCCAGGGTAAGAGATTGAAACTGATTACAGAAATCATCTAACTTTATTTCAGTTTTTGGCTTTGTCTAAGAAGTTAATAAGTATTAAATTTAAGTTATAATTACTAATTAACATTTAAATAAAAATTAATAAAAATTACCATCTCGCAAAGATTCATAAAACTTTTTTCTAAAGCTACAAGTATTTGTGACTTTTCTTGAAATTGTTTCTTTAAAAATTCTTCCAGCTTTTCCAAACCTTCGTTATCCCGTAGATCAGTAAAATCTTTTAAAAATGGCCAGTATTCTTTCCAAGCAACATGATATTCTGAAGCTAGTTCTCTGATGAAATTTATTTAATAAGTTTCAAAAATGAAAAAGTCTTGGAATAAATTTCTTTTTCTACTTACCTCCCAACTCTTTCAAGACCTTTGTCAGTATCTTGTAAACGTAAAGATAAGTTTAAGCAAGGACTTCTGAGTCCATTACAATCACCAGAATTATTGGCTTTTTTATTTGGCGTACCAAGTATTCGAGGTGGTGTTTTCCATTTTTTCCTAAATTCTAAAGCTTGTTGTTTGGTCATTGGCCCAGCAATGGCTCGAACTTCAACTCGTGGACTAATAGGATCTGAATTTAATTTCTTAACAAGAATAAAATGTTATTGCAGTCATGAAGATAAGTAAAAAATAATTTTCACTTAAATAACGACTTACTGGTGGACTAGCTGGAGAGAAAGGTTCTCCAATCATTGGCTGCAAACTATTATCTTCTGCTCGCAAAACAGGCACATAATACTGTTCTTCTAATAAAGAGCGTATTTCATTAATCAATGATTTATCATCCATTGACTTTCTGGAGCATATTATCTAAGGTAAAAAATAAATATTAAAGTTTATAAAGAGAAGTAATGTGTTAATTTAATAAAAAAAAAAAAATTGGAAAAAAGTACTTACATCTGCTGGTGTTTGATGATACTTATTAAAAGGATTCTTCAAGCATTGTGGATATGACAACAAAGTTCTTACACATTCTTTCAAGCCAAATTTAGTTGCAAAGTGCAATGGAGTTTCATTCAGTCCCTTGTCAGGTGTATTCAAGTAAAGATCTTGCAGAATACTAGCTCTATTTACATAACTTTTGGTTTCGTCAGCTTCTCCGTAGAAAAGTTTTACAAATTCAGGATTACCGACTGTGTTTAAAATTAGTTCGCACATCTTTGGACTTTGGGTAACTTTTACAGCAATATGTAAAGCATTGTACCGACATCCCTCCTGCAACAATTAATTATTTAACAAAACTCCAACGATACTACCAAATAATAGTAAATAGTACATACATGTAATATCGCTGGTGTATCGCCACTGCTGACAAGATACCGAGGGTTCTCCCAGATGGTGGCCTTAACCGACTCGATATCCCCATACTCAATCACCTTCCTGAACTGCGTGAGGCTCTGAGGCTTGAGCGATTTGAAGTTGTTGCTCTTCTCCTCGGTGACAACTATCGTGGGCACAGAGTTTGCCAGAGGGTTTGGCAGCACCGACTCAAGCCCATTGCGAGCGAACTCCTGGGCCTCCTCGAACGTCCGGAACGATTTCAATCGGCCCTTCTTATGCTTTTTGATAATCTTCAGGGCCTCAAGCTTGTCCGTGCAGACCTGCGGCTGGGAAGCTAGAAGATCAAAAGTACATCAGTAAAAAATCAGAGCGGCGTATCCGACTCGCGGAAAACGGCCATCAACCGCTTACCCTCCGCATCGGCGAACTCGTCCTCCAATGGCACGTAGACGGCGTGGTAAGTCAAGGCTGTTGACTGCTGCTGTTGGACTTCCATCATATCGCCGCTTACAATTCATAATCCGATGGAAATGTGGATCAGAGAGAGAAGCCCACGCGCAGTCGACGTTATAACGTCAGCCAGCTGCTCTCCCTCTCTGCGTATCGCCTGACTGTGGGTGTAAAACAACAGCGCGCCTTCGCGCCTCTCCTATATTCAAATGCGCTTTAACCTTACGTGCAAAAATCTGACGTCTCGCTGTTTTCGGGCGCGCGTGTGGCCCGTTTCCGAGAGCATAAAACCCACACTGCGGGCGGCTCTCTGGTTTTGACGTGTCTCTCCGCGCTCTCTCTGTTTTCTCTCTCGGCCTCGTCGACAACAAAAAGTACGTTGATGCACGCGCACGTTGCTACCAATAAGCCAGTGACAAAGCCACTGCGCAGCCGCGGCCGAGCTAGCGCGCTCCCCTGGTGCTTTTCGCGCGGCTCGATTGGCGGACGGGCCACAAGCGCCTCGGTTATATTTTCAAGCCCGTCAGGCGACGTTCGAAAACCGAACGCTACAACTATACAATTCACTCTCGAAATTACGCGCGAATCCGTGGCTATAAAACTTCCTGGCAGATCGTATAGTAAAAAAAAAAAGGCAGTGTATAAAATAAAAACAGATCACACAGAGCGCGCGTCGTCTGCTGTGGGCGGCCGCGCAAAACAATATAACCTTGGCTTTCGGCGCGCGCCGCCCCCCCACTCCAGGCCAGCATTATCATACGATCGTGTGGAACGTCAGTCAAAACTCGCGGGGGGCGGGGGCCCGTCCTGTATCTCTCCCTCTCTCTCTCTCTCGGCAGAGAGCAGCTGTGTGTTCTAGCTCGGTGCGCGCTGCTGCTGGCGACAGTAGCGTGTGCGAGCTGCGCGCGGGGCGGTTGTTTGTGCCTCCGGACAATTCCCGGAGAGAGGAGGATTAAATTTTGGAGTTATATCCGCGCTGCGACAGCGCGCGTCAGATATATAGAAAGATGAATCTGTCGTTCGCCGGCTGCGGCTTCCTGGGCATCTACCACGTCGGCGTGGCTGTCTGCTTCAAGAAGTACGCGCCCCACCTGCTGCTCGACAAGATCAGCGGCGCCTCGGCCGGGGCCATAGCCGCCTGCTGCCTGCTCTGCGACCTTCCCATCGGTGAGTCGACTCTCTCCCCGAGCCTATTAACCGTTGCTCTATATGTATATGTGTCTATATGCTACGCGTTGATATGCGTGCGTATTTACAAGGAAGCGCGCGCGCGGATTGTTTACAATCGATTCGTATACTGCTGCGACTTGGCTTATTTTTTCTCCGCGATGACAAACGCATCTATCTCTCGGAGCGCAGCGCGCGTAAATATCGTCGGTTATGCAAGTGCAGAGAGCGCGCGGGCGAGCATTCCAATGACATTTTTTGCGATAGAGTCACAGAGGCGCAGTGCAAAAAAGAGAGCTTTGTTTACGATCGCTCCTGATGATCTCGACGAGAGCCGCTGCACATACAGGCACACTTTCGCATAAGTAGGTCACGCGCGAGCGAGCAAGCGCGATGTGCATGCGTTCTTAGGCTTTTGTAAAAGAGGCTAGCGAGAATCGGGAGCGAAAAATGCTAATGAAAGAGCATCGCTATACTCGAGAGCCAAGAGAAAGGAAGTTGCGCCGTGTCCGTAGCTCTTTTTTCCTCGCGCGGGCATCGAGGCCTTATCGTCTCTCCGAGCGCGCATAAGAGAGAGAGAAAGCGGGGGCTTTTCGCGCTTGCTAGACGATTTTTGTGAATCCAGGGGGAGATAAGAGCTTTTCTTTGTTCGCGGCAGTTGCGCGCCTTTCTCGCTGCGCGCTCGCCGAGAGAGAGAGCATTGGTCTTGAACAAAGAGAAGCGGCGGCCCGCGTGTGGATCGCGAGCCAGGAGAGCGCGGGCGATTCCGTCAACAGGCTTATCGCAAGCCCGAGAGCATAAGCAAGCTTCGCTGATAAGCTATTCTCTTCTATCAGCCGTTCTGCGCCCGCGCGCGACTCGGAGCTTAAGCGCGTGCCAGCGCCTTTTACTGTTTAAAAGTGCAGCGAAGGATTTACGAGCTGGTAGCTGCGCTGAGCCGCAGAGATTATTTGTTTTACGTATAAGTAGATGGAAGAAGCCGGTGTCGGGCTTGGCGATGCGAGAGCGCGTGCTTGGGAAACAGCTGATAGAGCTCTGTGTATATATGCGGGAGAGGAGAAAAATGATACACGTGCTCTTATCGGAGCGACTTTGCGCGTCATGGCTTTTTTGGACTGGGGTTGTCATTTTTTTTTTTTTACTTTTGTGTTGTCCAAATATTATGTTAGCTGATGTTTTAGAGTTTAATATAGAATTTGTTTTTTATTGATGCAAATTAACTATCCTTTAAATTACTTGGCGAAATATGTTATTATAGTCGAAGAGTATTAGGTAATGTTTTGAAGAATAAATGAAAATAATCTTTTTTGTTTTAATCAGATAAGTAACTTTATCATTTGCATCATGAAATATTCGTAGAGAGTAGTTCATCTGCACTTATAAAAGTTTATCAGTTACTTAACTTTCAAATACTTTTTCTAGATAGCGCATACCAAATTTACCACTTCAAAGTCGGCAATGCTACGTATATACATGCCACTAATAAATTTAAGAACTGGTTATCTGAAAAGAAATTTTAATTATTTTTTTATTGTTCAGTTTACACGCAAATATCAATAAAATATAAAATCTATACAAAATTATTCCAGAACTGTTTATAAAGACGAATTTGGGTGAATATTTATCAAATTTTATTTCATATGATAATATTTATATCAAAAAGATATCAAGGAAGTAAAAGCTCTTTAAGATTATCCAAAAATTTTCGTTCATAATATTTTGTAAACTGTAAAAAAATGAACGGGTTTTTCTTGGTTTTATTTTCATTGTATTAAAAGTAAAACAGTGTAAAATGTTGATAAATTTTATTTTCAAACGAACAATTGTCTATTTATAAACATTTAAAACATGAAATAATAAGAAACAATTGCCAAAAACTTTTTTTCAGAAAACTCGAAATGATAAAAACTTCTTATTTTTACACGCAACTTTTAATCCCGCAAAAATTTTAAATAAATAAAATTGTTGCATTATTTACAGATTATTAATTAGCATATTAACCGCAGTAGTATATGTACCCGATTTTCCAACTGTTGATTCAGCGTGCAAAGATGAATGAGATTAGAACGATATTGGCGATAAGGCCTGAAATAAATTTAGAATAAATCGATTTTTACGTTCAAAAGTCCGGTCAGGGTATTTAAAGAGAGCGTTAATAGCGTTTACTGACGATTTTTATCAGCTGTCAATTTTCTATATCAGCCAAAGCACGATAATAGCGTTACATTTCTTGGAATACCATTCTGACTGTTCTCTGCGAGCATTTTAAATGCACATACTTAATGCATTGTATCTGAGCCGTTTCTTCGCGTCAAGAAGCTCGTTAAAAAGTTGCGAGTAAATATCGCTATCGCGACTTTTACTGCGACTATTTAGATCTCTTTATGCATGTAGCGTACTTTTGTTAGCATAATTTTTATTAACATTTATGTAATTTCATATGATATCTAATTTACGCAAGCGTTTTATTAAGCAATTTTTTGACTATGCATTTTAATACACAGATGAGATGACGAGTAATCTGCTAAAATTGGCTCGTGAGGCGAGACAGCGAACCCTCGGGCCCTTTAGTCCTTCCTTCAATGTTCAGGAGATCCTTTTGGAAAGTTTACAGAAAGTAATAATAATGATTTTTTAAGTTTATTACTTTTTGATAGATACTTTTTTAAGGGCTACTTTTATCCATTTTAGCTTATGCCAGATGATGCACACATTCGTGTCAGTGGAAAGCTCCATATTTCATTGACTAGGGTATACGATGGAAAAAATGTCATAGTTTCTCAATATAATTCCAGAGAAGATTTATTTCAAGTAAATATTATGAAAACAAATTATACACTTTCTTATAAAGAGATGTTAATTCCCGAAATTTCATTATTTTTTCTATAATTATTACTTTGAAATTGTTCTTTTGATTAAAAAATCCGAGTAATGAAATAGATAGGAATGCTATCATAAAATTCAAAATTAAATACGAAGAATGATTATCGGTGACTACTTAGGAATGACATCTCCTTAAAAGTGCTTCTTAAAAATCTATTGCCTTCTAGTTTAATAAAATTTTTCGTCACTAAATGGTTAATATGTTTAGAACAAAGTTTTACTAGATTAACTTTAAAAAAGTTTACGTACGAATTTATAAAAATAGAACAGAAATTTGTTGAAAAAATTTAAAGCACACCATGGAAACTTGTCTGCTTTTTATTTGTCAAATTTTCAATTTTCTCTTACAAATCGTTCTATTTTGAATAATATCAATCGTGCAATATAAAAGTTTTATTTCCAAATATTCTTTTTTTCTCGGAATATCCTTTTCTTTCAAATTATATCATAAGACTCAATCATAATTTGAATACTCAAAACTTGAATCCATTACATACAAAAGTCCCGTAAATATCAATTACGAGAGTTAAAATTCGTATTGTACGTTTTTAGCACGGTAAATATTAGTAAAGATTATTTAAAACGATAATTTTACTAGATTTCGAAATTGAAAATGTTATAAATTAAAATTATAAAAAAAATACTAAACTAGAAGGTACTGGATCTATGAAGAATACTCTCAATTAAATTGATATATATATACTTTTGTAACAATTTGACCTGTTTTTCTTTTTCTTATATATAGGCCTTACTTGCCAGTTCTTTTATACCACTGTTTTGTGGTTTATTACCTCCGCGATTTCATGGTATTCGATACATGGATGGAGGATTTAGTGATAATTTACCAACTCTTGACGAAAATACAATCACTATTAGTCCATTTTGTGGAGAAAGTGACATTTGCCCAAGAGATGTTTCATCTCAGTTATTCCATGTAAGATTTCTCCATTATAACACTTTACAAGATGTATTTTTTTTTATAATAAAAATAATTATTTTTCAGGTAAACTTAGCTAATACAAGTATTGAGCTTTCTAGACAAAATATGTACAGATTTGCAAGAGTACTATTTCCACCAAATCCTGAGGTAAGATTTTTTCTCATTAATATTAATTATTTCGCTCTTACAATTTTGCACATTTATTTACGATTTTGTTTCTAGATTTTATCGAATATGTGTAAGCAAGGATTTGATGACGCCTTACGATTTTTAACCCGAAACAATTTGATAAATTGCAATCGGTGTCTAGCCGTGCAATCGACTTTCGTAGTTTCAGAAACATTAGAAGACAGTAACGCCGAATATGATCCGGAATGTTTAGAATGTAAAATGCATAGACAGGTTTGTATATCTATAAAGTTAATAATTAAATTATGTATAATTATACAAAAAAACTTATTTTATATATTTGAATATTTTTAGGAAGCATCGGTTGCCAATCTTCCGGAAACTGTAATGATGATTTTTCAAGATGCTATAGACTCTGCAAACAAAGGGCTTATAAATTGGCTTTTTAAGCACAGAAGTATAAAACTTTTATCGCTGTTAAGCTTACCTTACACATTACCTGCAGATGTAGTGTATGCTACATTTACAAAGTAAGTAAACATTGCTAATCTTGCAGAGAAGATAAACAGATTAAAATATCAAAATTTAATCCATTATGATAATAAGATTAATAATTTTCACTGTTCATTGACTTTTTAATTTTTCAAGGATAACCTTTTAAGCTCTTATAATTACGCAATATAATAAAAATTAGAGAAATTATTACATTTATTTTAATTTATAATCGTGTAATACAAAAAAATTTAATCTCGTTGTTCACAAATATTTTTGTGAAATATCAAGTATTATGATATTTTTAAATTGATTTATCAATTCTATTTATAATCAGAAATAAAATAGGACTTGGAAAATAAAAATATTAAAAGTACTAATTGATTTTTTTTTTTTGTTTTCTGACAAATCAAATTTCTGTGTGTCAGATGCGTCATAGGTCATGTCACGTTTTTAAATTGTTTTTTTTTTAATAATTGTTGATAACATAGGCAGAGCTGATAGAGGAAGGTTTGATTTAATAGAAAAGCATTACTTATGCGCTTGCGTAAATTAAGACAGTGAATCGTGGATTAACATATTTTTTATACTAAAGTTGATGACTGTAGTTATTTATGAACAAAACAAAACTGATATAATCCTATATGCATTTAGATTCAAAATTGAGTTCGTATTTTTGTATGAGAGTTAAAGTAAATTTTCTATGCTAATCAACTATTTTCTTTTTGCTTTTAAGATTTGTATACAATGCTCCAAAGCTTCAAAAAGGTCTTATAGAGATGAGCAGATATTTTCTGGAGCAGTTGAGTCTTGCTTTTCCAAAAATCAATGTTTATTATCAACCTATACCGCAAACAATCAAGTGTCATGTAAACATTATGGAGTGTGGATCAAGTATGTATGGCATGTTTACAACTGAATAGATAAAAATATCTCTTTATTCAAATATATATTTTGATTTAGATATCTATGATGTTGGATCAATAGATGACTCTATGTATAAGCAACACAAAGCTAATTTAAATTTAACTTTGGAGTATAATGAAGCGTAAGCATACTTGTCTTATTAATATCAGTAGTTTTTTCTTTCAAACGAAAAAGTTTATAAAAGAACCACATTACTTTACTACATGAGCAAATTATTATTCTTACGTATTTTTTATTATAATTAGCAAGACCTGGACGGATTGTAAACAACCTACAAATTGTGTTATAAACATGCCAGATTTGTCAGAAACTAGATCCACAGAAAATACTTTCGAAAATATTCTGCAAGTATGTATGTAATTAATAAACTTTATGAGAGAGGCAGAATTTTTTTTTCATCTCATATTAAATTTTATCGAATTTTAGGTTTCAGCAGATCAGGAAGCATTAATGACGTATTATTATATGGATGACGATAGTAAAGTACGCATTACGGAAATTTTTGACGTCAGTAGTGGAGAATCAGAAGCTGATGAAAAATATTCAAGACTTCAAATTAAAGAACCTTTAGAGCCATTTCAACCTGATGATTGGAGAGAATCTACCTGGATGATTCAGCATGATGGTCAGTATAAATTTCAATTAGTATTTTGGTAAAGTGAGTTATAAAACATGTCTTTATTTTTTTCTGCCTTAATTATATGTTAATTGAATAAAGCACTGTTCAACTAACTATAGCTTCTCTTTTTTTATTAAAAAAAGAAGCAAATAATATTTAAAGTGAACTAGGAAAAAGCGCTTGAAAAATATTATAATTATTATTAATTACCAAAGACATTATTTTTTTAATGCTAAAATAAATCTTAGAGTTTCAAAAAATTAAAAATTACTAGTTTAATGCATAATGTATTATGCAATTGTCAATTATAATTAATATTCTAATTTTTTATCATATTTTATTTTTTCCTGGTTACTTAAAAATTATTACGCAATTTTTTTTTTAATTTACCGTTTGTCATACATCTCAATAAGAATCTTATCACATAAATATTGATCTATGCGAAAACTATTTAATTTCAAATGAAAATACTATTATCTTTTAAAAACTTTCATATTTCTCTGAAAATTGGCATAACTTCAGATCTTACTAAAATGAAAGTGGAATTTAAACTAATCAAATTTATTAATTTCTGAATTCATTATAAAATTGCTACTATATTCTAGACTGATAAATACCTGTTTTTAAGTTTCAAAACGCCATATTCTCCATTTCACCAAAAGTTTTTTGAAATATTTTATTTTCGAAATGTAGTAATTTTTTAAAATAATTTCTAGAATTTAGCAAAATATAAATAAATATAAATATTTATGATAATTATAAATCATTCTAAATCTTTAAAAAGTGTTTTTTATTATTTTAAATTTTCAGAAGAGAATCACAATTGTCAAAGTTTGGACAAATCATTGGAACTATCTATGGAAAACGTACCAAACAGTCACAGTACTTTTTCAGAACCTAAAAACAAAAGAGACGTCGATCTGTGCTTAAATCCACAAGCATCAGTCCCATCTTATAATGCGAAGGAAGACATCTTACCTGAGATAAATAATACCACTGTAATGAATTCGTGAACAATAGAACACACGATCAAGTAGAGAACTTTTCAAACTAGTTTTTTATGGTGGCTAGTCGGAAAAAATAGTTTTTCACGGCAGAGCTGACAAATAGGCGATTTCGTGACAAAAAAGTAGAAAAACGTTGAAGATTTTTTTGATCATGAAGTAAAAAATGCGTATTCAGTATTTGTTTTTCTCTGATGAATGTAAAGATTTTGAGTCTGCATAGATTCACTTTATTATAGGATTTAAAGAATTGCAAGTTAAAAACTATTTTTATACGCACAATTTTTATCTAAATAGTTAGCATAATTCAAACATAAAAGCAACCATTTTTTACATATTTTTAAATTCGTTTTTACTAAAATGAAACTGAATAAATCTTAGATAGACTTCCATAATTGAAATTTTGTATATTCTATCAATGCTACTAGCACTCAGCTGGGACTGAGTGATTTTCCAATAGAAAATAGCGTCTTCAATAGAAATTTTTATATGACAAGCGGATGCAAAGAAACAACTTACGTTAAGATTTATTTCTTTAGCTACCCATTCAGACTTGTCAAACTAGCCATTATGAAATATTGTATAGATCATAAATACATAGTTTAATCAGAATTTTATTTATTTGCGTCGAATGCTTAAGAGTTTATTTAATATGAATTATAATTAAAAAGTGCACACAAGTGCATTGGCCGTTAGATTTATTTATTTTTTATCATTAGTATATATAGATTCAGGTACTTTTACACTTAAACTTATTCAGTGATATTAATTTTCTTTCTTACATTAAATACTTCAAGTGCCTTTTAAAAAAGAGTCGTTTTTTGTAAATTATAAATTTTAAACTGAGGAAGATATATTTTACAAATATACAGACTGTTTTTGGTAATTTAATTAAAGAAATATTGAAGGATACAGTGTACAGACATTAGCATCTATTTATACATTTTTTAGCGTAAAAATTTTATTCTAGTATTAGATTAAACGTCAGTCACTTTTGATACTTGAATTTTTGAAATTGATTTCCTAAATTTATACTAACATACATTTTTTACGCTAATTTTTTACTGTCTTTATACTGTACCCTTAAGACTATAAGAGATAGTATTGTAATTAAAGTATATAAATCGTCATCAATAAAATTACAGTGGATAATTTGTATATGAAAGCAATTATAAAGTATATGGTGTTTAAAAACAAAGTACGTTTTATGCCGAAGTCGATAAATGCGTATTGCAATTTTTAAATCACTAGTGAATATAGTACATTTAAGAAATCTTTCCTGTTCAATTAAAAAATAAAAAACAGTTAATAATATTAACAAGTTTATGTTATACAACTTTTTGCATTCCAATATTTTAATTTATTTGTTTAAATTTCATTTATATACTTTATCAGTCATGTATGCACACCATTGTTCTTAAACTATTTTTATTGAACAATAAAAATCATGATGAATATACTAAGTAAATAAAATAATTTATCCAAATTTCTCATCCTTAATCCCTTATATACATTTTTATTAAAATATTGATTAGAAAGAAATCTCTGAAATTTTTACATGTAAAAAGAGAGAAAACAAGATAAATAAAAATGAAATATTTATTACGCTTTTTTTAATATAAAACAAATTTTATATCATATATATATATATTTATATATATGTATGTATGTTTGTATCTACAATAATTGAAACCTTTTTTTCGCGCAAAAAATGAACGTGAGTTAACGAACGAGGCGAAAAATTGATCTTCGGTAAAACACAAACATTTACCGCACCATATACACGATTCTTTGTTTTCTTTCATCCAACGATCATTACGAAGAATACAGTCCAACGTAACTATTTCCGAGTCTCGTTTCGCAAAAATACTTTATACAAATATGTTCATTAATCGTCATGCGATTTGTAATCTCGAGGCCATGCAATGAGGCGGCCGTCGTCCTCCCTTGCTTCTCTCGTCGTCGACGTTAGAGAAGGAGGAGGAAGAGGAGGAAGCAATAGTAGCGGCAGCAGAAGTTGCTGCAGTCGTGAGTGTAGCTCAGAGCACATCGTCGCCGCTGGTGCCGCCCCGCGGCTGGATCTGCGTCCTGCCGCTCGCCGTGGCATTTGCGCTGGCTACCGTGGCTTTGTGTTGCGCGGCAAGGCACTGCTGTAATTGCTGAAGCTGTAATAAACAAAAATCCATAAGTTAATTAACTAAGAGTCTTGAATATTTTTTTAAATATTTTTTGAATATTTAAATTAAACTAAATGCATTTAGGAGAAAACTATCAGTCATTAAAACTAACTTTTTCTTTAAAAAGCTATAGAAATTTTTCTATTTCGGTTATCATTATGGAATTATTTTTATTTTGAAATACATGGTAACTCCTTCAATTTAATATATTGATATAAGGTTTTACAAAACCATTGCAATTTTAGCGTTCTGTTTTTTAGAGATATTCTGCGGTGAGCACGATTACGACTTTTGAAGTGAACAAAAAAAAAATTATTTGCTGCTTATTTTATTCCTTGTCAATCATATTAAAACTTAAACGAAGCACTTTTGTTAAAAATTGTTTTTGTATTTTTTTAAAACTACTTTATTCAAATCTTATGGAAAAAAATGACTAATAGAAAAAAAGTGATTCTCAAAAAATATAAAAATAATTTTTAATAAAAAAGTGTTTTGCTCAAGTTTTAATGTGCAAAGACGAACATGCAACAGAAAATCTTCAATAAACAAGAGGTTAAAATGGCAAAGGCTTTGTAAGACGTTCGATCAATATATTAAGGTTTACAATACTTTGAATTCAAGGTGTTACTGTGTATTTTAAAATGAAAAAAATGGTATAATGATAAATAATATAGAGAAACTTATAGAGCTTTTTAAAGAAAAAGTTAATTTTTGTATATTTAATTCAGACCTGTCCCCCTTAAGAGAATTAGTTTTCGAATACAAAAGCTATAAAAAGGAATAAATATTTAAAAAATTTTTGTAATTAAAAATTAAAGTAAATGTAGAGTTGTAAGGATCTATACCATTATATTGCTGAGAAAAAAAATAAAACATTAATTAAATTTATTACCTTTACTACATAATTAAAAAAATTTTATAAAAAACTAATGCATTCGATAAAGTGATTTAAACACTGCAACAACTACTTTTTATACGTCTTTATAAGATGTTATTAAAAAACTACTTTTACATAGATTAAAAAATCTGTTAAATCATTCAATAGATTCGAAAAACTAACCTGCTGTTGAGACAAACCAGCTACCGCATTAAGAGCCTGCGCCTGAGAGTTGCACTGTCCCATTGTCGCGGCTGTCGCGGACCTTGCGTGTAGAGATTTGGCGAGTAAGGTCTGCTTGTTCGCAGCAGTCGATATCGCCGGTTGGGAAGAGGATGCACCCGGCTGGGTAGCCATTAACATTGGCTTAGAAGCTGCTACTTAATTTAGAATCAAACCATTTTTAAAGTCAGTATCATTTTATTTTTATATCCTCAAAATTTAATAAAACTAAAGTTCAATAAAACACTCACCCATTATAGGAGTCAAAATTTGTTTATTTCGCGATAATACGAGCTGATTTGCTGTAACTGTTTTTGAGACAGCCACTAGCTGGTTCGGCAAAGCTTTGGCTTGATTAGGCTGAACTTGTCGAGCCATTTGGCCAAGTCTCGACCTTTGAGATCCAACGAGTTGTATGGCCTGTCCTCCCTAAAATAATTATAATAATTATTTTTTTGTAAACTTTCTTTTTAATATTTATGAAGATAAAATTAAAAACAACGACATTCACCTGAGCGAGAGTAACGGCAGCGTTATTACTACGTATATTTTGTTGACTTAAACCTTTTACTCCAGAAGGTATTAATTGTGCTAAAAATTTATAACAAATGAGCATATTATAAAACATTATTTATATAAATTAATGTATCATTTAGGGATCTTACCGATTGGTAACGATAAATGAGCATTGGCAGGATTTGCTATGACTACAGTTGGTGAACTTCCAGCAACAGCAGTCGTTACGACTGTCGCAGGTACCATCTACGAATAAATGAATCATATAAGTTAAAAACAAAAAGTTTGGCACAAGCTTAAGAATTATTGAAAGAAATATTTACGCTAGAGACGGTGGAACAAGTATTAGTGGCCGACGATATTGGAAGAGAAACGATAACACCCGTCGGCGTAACAACATTGCCACCAGTCGCCGCAGAAACATTTAAAGACATGGTAATGGGTTGCGATAAACCAGGAATGGAAACCTATTTTTATTAAAAAATGCAAAATAAAGAAAATTTATTGTTTTTTTTTTTAATGATTGTTAGCCTTTTTTATTCTTTCTACTTCTCATAACTAATTTATATAAAAAAGATGTTTACCTGAACATTCTGGAGACCATTAATGGTATTTGGTAGACTAGCAATATTGACGCCTTGTAGATTGACATTCGTAGACTGCTGTTGGCTCTGCTGCGTCGGCGGTGTTGCTGGCGGTGGACTAGTCATTGGACTTGCGGGTTGACTGCTTTGATTCGAAGATGCTGTCAGCCTTTCGAATAAAGACGAAGCAGTTGTTATTCCAGGTACTGTATTGTCCTCCGTAGGTGTACCAGCAAGTAAGGCTGAGAGACCAGGCATAGACAATCCTAAAGCAGACGTGGGATCTTGAACTCGCGCAAGTCTTACTGCCGTCGCTTTTACAGGTTGTTGCTTAGCTAATTGGTTCGCCGCTAAAGCTGAACTAAAACTTAATCTGACCTATAAGATACAAACAAAAATTATTATTTTATAATCTAAATAAATTTTAAACAAAATCACGAAGTTTATGTATTTTTATCTAATATTATTTGATATGAATATTATTTTTATAAACCTACCTGACCGGTCGTACTTGGAACAGTAATAACATTGCCGTGACTTAATACCCTCTGAGGTATCGATGCAGCATTTAAAGAAATCCTTCGTTGCTGAGGTTTTTGTTGAGTTAAATTAGCAGGGCTACTGTTTAAAAGACTTAGTATTGCAGCATTGTTTGATTTTGTAGCAGTCTGAGCAACAGCACTATTATTCATAGACGCAGCAGCGGCAGCAGCAGCATTTGCTAATGAATAAAAAATATATAATTCATAAAAAATATATAATTCGTATTTATTTCATATAAGTCTTAATGGTATAAGTTATATAATTACCAGCTGCCTGTTGCTGTGTAAACTGCTGAGCCGAATTCATAAGGGAAGTTGCAAGAGCACTTATCGCTCGATTTGTCGAATTTCTCTGATTTACATCATTATGATTACTCGTGTCAGTTAAGTTACTTAAAGTTCCTGCTTGCAACTGTGCTTGCTGAAATTACGAAATAAAGATTATTTGATTATAAAATTTTTAGATACGCTTGTAAGGTATTACAATTTTTGCAGAATCAGTTAAGTATTTTTCAGAAGAAAAAGTAACTCACCAGAACTGGAACACTGGAGGCATTAGTTGGAGCGGGTGCGGGCGCAGGATTCTGCTGGAAGACTAAAATACCCGCGGAACCATTGCAGGGTGCCATGTCTGTTGCAGCCATTGTAACAGCACCGGCAGTTGCATTTTCCAGTGTTTGACCGGTGAGCTGCGCCGCAGAAGCGATTCGAGGTGCAGCTGTGTTACAGGTCAAAGCCTGCTCGACGTTTACAGTAACGGGATCGTTTTGAACTATACCGGGTATGCTTTGTGCAACGTTGTCCAGACAGTTGACCAAACTAGTGGGTTGCCTTGAACTCGACGCTACCGCTGCCTCCGTCATCGCTTTTATGGAATTCGCCACCTGTCCAGCTAGAGTATTCAATTGATTACCAGCCAATGTGTTCAGCTGACCTTGCGCGCGAGATAAGATCTGCTGTGCTACACGTTGTGACTGTGCTTGCTGCAACTGCTGAGCAACTAACTGAGCCTGATTACAATAATAAAATAGTTTAAATTTTATCATTAATTATACGAACAGTATACAGATAGCATAACAAAGTTAAATAATACTACCTTGACTTGCTGATGCACACGTTGCACATTCGGGGCTTGCTGTTGTTGCTGTTGTTGCTGCTGCTGCTGTTGCAGTTGTTGCTGTTGTTGTTGTTGAACAGCTCGCTGCATGCCCGGAGTGCACGTAACGCGAGGAGCCTGCCCCGGCACTACATGCTGAATCTTTACGTTTTTCCTACCTTCTTCAGTAAAGATTTCCGTAAACTGTTGGATGTAATGGTTTGCTTGTGCCCTTGTGCCCAACGTAAACCTGGAATAAAAAATTATATCAATTATTGAAACATTGAATAAGTAAAGATTGGAAAAAAGTGAATGAGATGCAACAAGTCTGAAGGTAAGTTGAGGAGAAGTTTCTATTAAAAAATATAAAAACTTAAAAACAAAAAAGGTAAACTAAAGGTAAAAAAAAGAGTTTTACCTGCAGGAAGATCCTTTCTTTTCACCCTCTCTGTAATCAATATCTACATATAATTCGCCCAGGTACTCGGAATTGGAAGGTCTTTGCAAGATGGAGAGTTTTATATGATAAATACGGCCTTGGCCCCTTTCGGTTTCCAAAACGTACTCTTCGATGAGTTGTGGAAGGCAGTCTTTCGTTTCCCGGGGTTGTTCGTACGCTTTGGCATACCTATTTTAATAAGATTGTACGTGAATTAAACGTAATCAAAGTCAAAACAATCAAGTGATTTTCTTATTTTTGTTAACGTAAAAAATGTTTCGCGTTTGAATACGTTGATGTAAATGCAAATTATATAATTGATATGACTTCTTAAAAGTCAATATAAACGAACTGCGATATTTTATGGTAAATTTCTTTTAATGCAAATCAAATTTAAAATTGGGAAAAGTGATATTAAACTTTCAATATCAAACGTGCTTGTAATATGATAATGAAAATATAGATGAAGTAAAGAAATAAATAAACTTACCTCAAGACATCCACCGGAGTATTTGGAGGTAGGAGAGGAGGAGTAACTAAAGAAGGCGGCGGACAAACGGTACTTGTTGACACTGGTGCACCTCGTTTCACACGCAGTTTATGCATTAAGTCCTGTATCGTCAGACCTTCTGGTTGTGCTAGTTGTTCTAATTTTCTCTTTCGGTTTACTGTTACCTATTAACAAATAATAAATCATATTAGAATTTAAATAAATACCCGTGATATTTTTTTTATTACAAAATTCAACTCTTTCTATAAAACACTCATTTTCAATAATTTTCAAAACTTACTTGTGAAAACTTTTTGGCCTGGCGGACGAGCTGGTGATCGGCGCATAAGGCTTTCGACTGTCGTAGGCGAGTCGTTGCCAGACTAGGTATGGGATTAGGATCGAGACATAGTGGTCCCTGAGTGGCAGCCACTAAGCGCGATTCCAATATCAGTCGTTCCTCGTGGCTCCAGTCGCCGTCACTCGTAAGTGTCGACACGTCTGACAACAAACTCTGCAACAAATGATGATGCAATTTAAACCCAAAAATAGAGATTTTTTTACACAATATTTTTGAGTTATTTTTGAGGTAATAAATCAAAGAAAGATTAGTAGATGTTAGAAGACTAGAAAATCATGTTATTACATATATTATTAAATTATTTAAAAAAATAGTGATATCTTTTTTGACTATCTATAATGATCTATCTACTTATGAGACTTTAGTAGTATAAACCAAGATTAAGGTATACATTTATCATGAAAAAATAATTTCTAATCTAAATTTTCAAATAATAAAATTTTGAATATTTCTTACCTGTGTGGTGGGTTTAAGTAGAACATGATGTATTTCAGGTTTGTTGTGAGGATATACCTTGCGAAAATCTCGCACTTCAGCTATGATACAACCATCGTAAAATAAATGTGAATGATTAACTTCCAATTGCTCAGCTAGCATAGCAGGTAGTTGACCATTATCAATACAGGAGAGAAGCTCTCCTTGTTCGTATCCCATTAATTGGGTTTCCGATACTGATGTGCTTTTATCATACTGAATTCCCTTGTGACTAATTGCAAAATAAACATATGATTATTATAAAAATACATTTAGATTTAAATTGTTTTATTTTTATACAGTATAAATTTAATAAGACTAGTTTAAGGTAAAAAATTTAAATAAATTAATAAAAATATTATAAATGAAATTAAGAATATTCCAAATGAAGTTAAAAATGAAAAAGCCACTCACCTATTTCTTACACCTAACGAATAACCCTTGTTACCAGCATAAAGATTGACGATTAAGGTATGCAATCCATCTTTTTGTACTAACCGTCCCAGAAGGTCACACTCATTCTCGAGATTGTTCTATATTTAATCCAAAATAAATTGTTTAGAATTCATTTCTTTGTAGGGTGAAAGATTTTTTTGAGTTTTCTTTTAGAACCTACCAAAACTGAATCTGATGTTGCTTGAGGAGCTTGTGAAAGCTCCTCAAAATAAAGTCTTGTGAGTTTGGAATGAATACTCTGTTTTGAACTCTGCTCCTTCTTATGACTTATCACCGCAGATCTAGATAGATTATCCAGAGAAGAAATGTCCAAACCACCTTGTCCTTGAGTTTGAGCATCTCTCTGATGTCTAGAGACCTGGTTTATCATTTCCTAAAGAAAAGCATAGTGATCAGTGATTGTTATTTGCAATTTGACAAACTATAGAATTTAAAGTTTAAATTAAATGGAAAAAGTGTTTTACCTGAGCCTGCCTACAAGCGTCCTCTAAACTAAAGGCTGGTTCGATCATCATGATTAACTAGCATGAGATCGACACTCAACGTCATATCTTACAGTGTAAGAAATCTATGGCATTCTGCAAAACAGAAAAACATTTCACTTTTATCACTGGGAATCTTGACACTTGCAAACGGTGTAAACACAACAGAGAAAGAGGAGTCATCACAGATCCCAGTATGTGTAAAAAACAGTTAGATATTAGAGAGAGGCTGTCTGTAAAAGCAAAAGGTCTCAGCACTTGATCCAAGTAATGAAAAGAAAAAGGCAGCCCGTCACTTAGCACTCGCAGCCCCCGCACTTTGCACTAATCGCTCTGAAAACAACAAAGCCCGCGAGGCTCGAGCTCTTTGATCCCGAATGGAGGTTAAGTCTTAAGGATCCCAGCTCGCTCTTGGCCAAGATCATGACTTATGGGCTCGGCGACATCCTGCTCGTTATCCTGTCCGTCGAGCTGCTGGCAGCATGATCGAGCTCCCGCTCACCTCGCGGACGACGGGCTTTTAATAAGCAGGCTCGCTCAGCAGCAGCGGCTAGGGTAAACATCGAAGCAGAAGGCAGCAGCAGCAGCAGCAGCATCAACAGCAGCAGCAGCAGCGGCGCAGCGGTGTCAGGTCGTCGATTATGGACGACAGCTCGGGCCCTCGACATAACCTCGAGGAGGCGCGTGCCGCACTCTATGAATTAACTCGCACTGCTCGAGCAAAATATCGCAGGCTCGTTGCACTCGCGGCAGGATGCGTCTCCTGAGAGAAAAAGCGCGAGCCGAAAAAGTCGTACGCGCGCGCTGGGGGCGCGAGAGAGAGATATATACAGACTCTCTCTCTCACGACGTGCTCTCTCTCTCTCGTCAAGCGCGCGCGTGCTCGCCCAAGTATATATAATCCGCGGTGCGACGGGATCCACGGAGAGATGCGCCCGCGAGGAGAGGACCTTAAGGGACCAGCAGACCAGCGCCGGTCTTGCCACTATCGCGGCCGCCTCTCGCAATTGTCATTTTTTTTCTCCCCACGCGTATAGTATGTACACACACACGCCGAGAGAGAGACAGTCGGATAGATGCGGACGAGAGAGTGCGTAACCTATAAACTACAAACAACGCAGGGACTGAGCGAGAGCGAGTAGTACAAGAGCGAGAGAGACAGAGTCGAGAGAGACACACACACACACGGCGAGCGCGCTACCAGTCACCAGGCTTCACTAATACACAATGCCAAGCTCGGGGGCAGTTGTGTGCAGTGCAGCTTTCCGTCTCTCTTTCTCCCTCCTCTCTTTCGCACTTGGCCTCCTCGTCGCACTCGTGGCTGCAGCGGCCCGTCCACCTTTCGATATGATTCAGCGACGTAGCTCGATGCCAAAGTCGCCCCGCGCATGTGGCGGCGTATTGGAAGCAGTGGGCTGTACTGCTTGCTCCTACCCCCGTGAATTATTGTCTGCTATGGGACGGATCGGAGACGCACGCGCAGGAGAGGCTGCAGGAGTGCCGAGGAGTCGGGATTTTACCACTGATTTATCCTGCTGGGCTGTGGATCGACGGATTTTTTTGTCCGCCGGTGGAGGATGATGGTTTGGAGAACTGAGAGGTGGATCGAGGTTTGGCTTTGGCTGGATCTGAGATGAGCTCGATCGAAGGGTTGTTTAGCTTCTTTTATGGTGGAGGAACTTTAGCTTTGCGTAGGACTAAGGGTGGGCTGCGCTGCGTATGTGCATTGGCGCAGGCAATGGTAATTTGATTACGGGGGAATTGTAAAAACTAACGTGTGTTTTGTTTCGCGTTGCATTCTTAAGAGAAAATTGCACTTTTTCTTCGAATTTTAAAAGTGATTATCGAATATACCTCTATTTTTATTGTTAATTAAAAATTTATCAATCAATCTATTTAAATTTAAAATTTTATTTTTTAATAAAATTACGAAAAAGGTATAAGCAAGTATTTATATTTTTTTTATTTTAATTTTATATTTGTTTCTCAATTTCAATTATATATTTTTGACAAATAATATTTCTAATTTTTTTACTACTTTCATTAGTTTATTTAGAAATTTTTAGTTTTATTTCAATAAATTATACCTTCCCCTGTAAGTATAATAGTACAGCTAAAAATTCATATACAGATGTAGTCAATTTTACAACTTAAAAGGGGACCTTGCTACCAGCGGGTCACGGTTTCTAAAAGAAGCCGCAGTAACACACGGCCTAACACTTCGGCAAATTCGATTTATGGATATTTTTAGTTTTATTTTGATAAAAATCTAAAAAACGTGGTTGTAATGTGTCTGAATAAATTTAGCTATTAAACTATTGATTTTACACACATACTTAATCATTGTTTACTCTTAATCGTGTTTCTGTTATAATTTCCTAGGCATATACAAATTTCATCCCCCATGTGATAAATAATAATGACATCTGTGTGTAATAATGAGAAAAATAATTTACCTTAAAATTTAGACTTCCGTGGGAGCGGGGCTGTTTTGGTCACTATTTTTACACAATGATGAAGTTTGTTTTTAATACCTAGACAGCTTGTCTAGTTAAATTTATCTTTTAAAACATTTTTTGTGTAACAGCTTATTACTGAGATACGCAAATTATCAATAAATATATAATAGCCAAATAATTCAAGGAACACAAATTTTTATGTATTTATCTTAATTACATACAAATAACACCAAAATTTTGTTTATACAATGTATTACTTGATTTTGCATTAAACTTAAAATTTTCGAGCGCGTCAGTTCGAATGCCACTGGAGATGTAATAGCATCGACGTCTCAAATAAGACTACTTGAATGATTTTACCGTAAATGTTTGAATCTTAAGCATAGTGTATTTCATCATAAATCAGAGGAAGATTAGTTGCTTAATCCGTAAAGAGTTCATTCAAGTACCGTCAAGAATTATTCCTCGAAATTTTGCCAAAATTCTTAGAAGGTCTAATACCGGCCTCCTTTTGAGTTATATAATAGTCAGGTATAAGTGTCCCAATGAATAATCATGTGCCAATAATAATGACCATTTAAAATAATTTGTAATTTATTAAATTTAATAAGCAGTATATAACAAATGTTTATATGGAATTTTAATATTTAACTATTATAGATTATAAATTAAAAATTGTTTAAGGATTGACGTTTAAAAATTAAATAATAATACATTATGCAACAAGGGGCAAAAGTAGCAAATTTTTCCCGCGGGTGAGTTTACTGCCCGAACAAATGCTCGCTTCGCTCGGGCAGTAAATGCACCCTCGTGAAAAATTATCTTGTAAGGGAAGTATAATCACTCAAGTGAAATAATCTACTTTTGTCCCGTGCTGTATAGTATTTTATTCCACTTTCGACCGAAAGACCATTTTTTGATCTTAAGGGCAAAAAGTGGGTTTTTCAGAAATTTTTTATTTCATGCAGTTATGCATTTCTACGGGATTTAGCTAAAAAAAAACGATTTTAAAACCATAATAACGATAGGATTCCTGCTATATGAATTCTAATGTATTAATGCATTGTTTCAATTATCAAAAAAAAACATTTTATTTATAAATTGTATTAAAACAAGACAAAGTCAAATAGATAAGGGGTTAAAAATTTTTTAAATTTATTTTTGTCACACAGGCACGATTTTCGCGCTTTTTGCTACCTAAAATGAGAGCTAAAAGTGCCCATTTTCAGACC
>UELX01002897.1:0-27110 GCA_900480035.1 Eupelmus urozonus
ATGTATTATATTAGTATTCTGTAATGCGTGTAATGTTATAGCATGTAACTCTGGAATAAATAAATAAATAAATAAATCATAAATACTAACACGTTCTACTTTAATCATATAACGTATTAATTTTTTATTATATAATAATAAAATGTATTAGATTGAAAATTTGAGGGGAAATTGACAATTTTTTTCCTTGTTGAGAAAATCGTGATGAGTGCTTTAATTAACAACGCCCGATCGTACGTCATGTCATTATCTAAATCAATTTGTTGATGTTTACAAGAAAACAGTAACTTTAATGTGGCACATAAGCATATACCGTTCAACAGGTCATTCATCTTTTCAAAAATAATACAAAGGAAGTATTCTAATTGATTAATAAACACGCTTATTGTTATAGTTTGAATCTAAAATTACTTAATGTTGGTGATTTCATATTTAATAGATTTTTCCTTATTTTATCTCATTTTACTGAACATTTACAAAAACTGATAAAAATTACGATGTAATTATGAAAAACAATACACATCTACTTCTAAACAATATTCTACCGATGAATTACGAGTACTTTGCTTAAAATAACAATAAAAATATTGTAATAAAACAAACTTACAGAACATTTTATTCGCTTACGAATGTGATTCTTCGTTGTCAAGTGAGCATTGGTGACTGATAGATGTAGAATGAGCTTTTAGAGGCGAAAATGTTTTTGCCGAGTAATGAAGATTCAACAGTTTTGTTTCAATTTTAGAAATCATTGACAAAATTGTACGTTTAAAGGAAAAATTACTTAACACTTATGCTAGTATTTTTTGTGGTGACGCACGAGAGCAATCTTAATACCCCATTATTTGTTCATAAGTTTTTCTTTTTTAAGAATTTATTTCTTAAAATATTTTTAAATGTCTATGTATAAAATATGCATTAAAAAATAAAAAAATTGTTTTTGTCATTTAAAAAATAGTACACCTTGACTATTCTTAAAAGAATGACAAAAAAAATCTTGAACGTATTACAATATATATGTAAATCGAATGATCCAATAAAAAAGATTATATACAGAAGGCGCAAGTATTTACGTAAAAGTCGTTATAATATCATACTTCCTTTTTAATATATTGAATTAAGTTCGAAATCAGTCTCAACTTCTGCTATATTTCAAAGGGTTAGATAACCAAAACAGTAAATGAATATACATATTCATATTCGCAAGCATAGGTATGCATCTATTGGAACATTTTCTAAAAATAGTGCTAAATAAACACTTTCCACTACTGCTACTAAGGAAAACATATTTACATTGCAAAAAATATTTTTATCGCAAAAGTTTTACCTTGAATAGAAAATATACAGATTTACATTAAATTCAAATTTAATTAATCTATTATTTAAATTACAAATATTTCATTAAAAGTTTGCATTTAAAAATAGGTTAAAAATGTATGAAAAATAAATCCGATGGAGATTTTAATTCTTAGTTAAAAGTTTTAAATTTTACTTTAAAGTTAAATGTTAATCTTAAAACATTTCCTCGAGAAAATTGGAAAATGTAAAAAATGTTAATGCATGAAACTATCATTAGAAGATTTTAGTGCTAGCATGAAACTAGCAACTAGATTAAATGGAATCATAAGATTGATTAATGTGAGTATAGTAAGATGAGTAATATAATTGAATAAAAAAGATTTTGATTGGCTTTATAAAAGATTATTCTTGTTATTTTAAAGTTAATGCAAATTTAATACTTAAAATTTAAATCTGAATTAATATTAGCAAAGTAAAATTTTTACTGAAAATTTAAAATTATGACATGAAACGTATTTCAAGATGACTTGTATAATGAGTTTTAGATAAGTTGGGAAACAAAGCAATTTTTTGTACTTAACTAGTTTCAATCACACTTACCAACTTACATCCTACTTTATAGCAACCGTGTAAATTTTCATTTTAGAATATATATCGCATAAAACCACAAAATGCTTGATTCCTTGTATATTTCTGCTGAGTAACGTCAATTTATGCTTCCTTAGTGTAGGCGTAAACTTTAATCTTTACTAGAATTTCACACAATTATTTCTAATTTCACAGCTAGATAAATTGTAATTTTGTAATTAAATTCATTCAAAAGAGTTTAGTAGAATTATATGTAATTTATTTTTTCAAAATAAAAGAACTTTATGTTTTTATAAAACTATTAATTTGAAGTACAAATTATTCTTCCAGCGCACTCAAGCCTAACTTGATACCGCGCAATTTGCTTTTGCGCGGATCCATAAGAATTTCAATTTTTGCGTATTTAAAAAATAATTATAAAATGGTCTAAATATAAATACATAATAATACTGCCGTCTAAAGTAAAAGAACCGTTAACTGATATATTAAATATATGTAGTTAAAGGTTCTTTTACTTTCGGCGGCAGAATAAGAGATAGATAATTAAAAAAATATATTAGATATATAAAAATTATCTGTGGAAAGTTCAAATATCCCTCAAACATGCTGAAATGAGAAAATATATAATAACACACATAATTTTTATTTATAATTCTAAAATATTTTGTTTAATAGTAGTTCTCTCTTTCGGTACGAATTTGATCTCTGATACCTATGGAACTACTATATCCAACATATTTCCTCTTATCGAAAGTACATATTTCTTTTCTAAACTCTGTTATAAATTAAAAACTCATTTTGAATTTTATGGTTCTAATAATGAAAGGTAACTACTCGTCTTAATTCGTACAACTTCGCACTAGTTTCGTTGATCTTGGTTTACTGCGATCATCAAAATCTTATTTTGCATCCTAATGACGAAATAGTACATCAGACATTTAGTGTGCTAAGTAGGTATTTTACGCACATATAGGGTTTGTCATTCGAATGAAAAGAGGGTGTCAAATATCCTTGCCTGAAACACTTACTCAGTGTTTACGTTAAAAATAATATTTTTTTAAATTAAGTTGGGCGACAGTTTACATGCGATCTAGGACATTCTTTTTTTTTCCTCTTTAGGTGAGTGAAATACTATTATTTTATTCTTTAAATGTCTTATTGTTGACATAGTAGCAGATATTTTTAGTGTTTTGTTATCAGTTTTAAAACACTTGTTGTTTCTCTTGTAAAAATCTGTATATGTATTTATAGGAAAAGATTTTTAAAAACTTACACATTAATCATCAATATGATAACAGCAATGAGAATCACGTCAATAAATTCATACCTCAAAAAATAAAGAAATAAATAAAAGCGTCGATAAAGTAAACATCCGTTGCCGCACCCTACACACAAAACTTACCACCCGTCGCTAAAATAGATCTCCGATTACAAACTGACAACGAATCACCGCCTACCTTACCCACATCCTCCAGAATCTTCTCTCCCATCCTCTAGCGACCCCTCGGACACCAAATATCGAGCGGCCAACGCGCGCTCCGCTCGTCCACGCCTATATACCGTGAAAATAAAAAAAAATCCTATACACTCGCGCGCCTGCGTGCTTTATTCGACGTCAAGAATCCATGAGACAGCGCGGCCGAGGCTTACGCGCGCGCGCGCGCGGCCCAGCAGGGGGGAGGGGAGAGAGACAGCTACACAGCGACAGCAGGCGTATAAGATACTTACAGGGGGCACGCAGCCAGAGAGAGCATAACACTGCATATAGGGAGAGCGAGCGAGCGAGAGAGAGAGAGAGAGCGGCTGCTCGAGAGAAACATAATCAAGGAATATCCGGGTCACTCGTGACGAGAGAGAGAAAGAGAGAGAGCAAACACACGCTGAGACAGGCACGGGCGCAGAGAAAAGAAGAGAACGAGCACGCTGCGCTGCTGGCCTCTCCTCCTCCTCCTCTCCACTGGCTGGACGGAGATTTCGTTAAGTGTGTTTTTCAGAGCGAGTAGCCGAGATATAGGAGAGTTTGTCAGTCACGGGCCGAGCCGCGCGTATACACACCTCTAAATGGCTGGCTTTCGAGCGCGCGATAATGGACCGACGGCCGCCGTCAGCGCGCTCTTCTTCGATCTGGACAACACCCTCATCGAGACCAGAAAGGGGGACAGTTTAGCCTGCCGCAAGGTATAACCCAGCATTAGTTCTCTACTACCCATTCTCAACCACCACCCCTCATCGATATATATATATTTATATAAATAAGCAACGGCAATTCCACCCCCCCCCCTCTCTCTATGTGCATATAATTTTTTATCTGTCTTTGAACACTTTTTTTTTTTACATTTTTATCTCCATAGCCTTCTTTTTCTCTCATATACACTTGCATCCTCTCGATATCATCCTTACTGACTCCATACACATAATATAGCACACACCACGAACCATATGTAGAAATTGTCGATGAGCAACGAGACTCGGCAAGCAATGAGGATGTAATTCCGCCTGGAAAGTGGAAAGTACAAAGTATATGTATGTATATAGCTATATACATATACACACTCACTTATATACATATATCGACACTTGCGCCGTGCGAGAGAGAAAGAGAGAGAGAGAGAGAGCAGCCATAGCTGTACTCGAGTCGGTCAGAGGACGCCAGAGAGGTCAAATCACGAGCACGCGCACACGATTGTTTCTTTCTCTCTTTCTCGGAGAGCAGACGACATCGAACGTTTTAATATAAACCGAAATAACCAACTGCGCGCACGTGTGCCTCTGCTCCATTGTGGAGCGCGCTACTTAATAAATCACACCTTCCGAAAGGCAGCCTTAAATTAATATTCCAAGACTATTTGATAAAACGGCATCAAGTCCGTCTTTGTTTGACAATTTCTAACGCTAATCGCCCATGACGAGGCTAATTCGCTCCAACGTTCCCAATCTCGCAGTGTAGTAGGGGCACGCATAGCAAGCAACGATCTATATATACATACACACACACACATAAACAAACGCAGTTCTGCTCCGCTCGCCTCTCCAGAGTCCAATAAGCGTCTCTTCAGCGCGGACCTATACCCGCGTGATATATATCCTTCGCCTCTCGCAGTAAGTCGTATAGTCGGCCTCCCACCCCACGTGCAGCGCGCGAGGGCAAAAATAGAGCGGGCCGCAGGCGTAACACGAGCCGATGCCCAATATAGCGCTTTCACTCGCGCGGCTATTTTGGAAGCTTCGCGACTGAGGAGGAAGAAGACGACGCGCCGACCAACACGTAGGGAATCTCGGCGAGATTCTCTCGTTCCGGGCGTGCCGGCAATTCTGAGCCGCGCGCGCCGCTTTTAAGAGTAGCTGGAGAGAGTCGACTTAACCAAGCTGCTATGTCGGACTCGCGTAGGATGATTTAGATGGGTTATAGGCTTGACTAAGCGTTTTTAATCGAGAGATTGGAGAAAGTGTCTCGGCGGACAGGGCATTTTTAGTGCTTCTGTCGCTTTGCTTTTCTCCTGAGGCGACGACTATAAATTACCAGCGGAGTGTACAAATTTAAATGTCTGGATTGCTTTATTTAAAAGCTGTAGGAAGCTACAGGGCTAGTGATCTCTCTCCGAGGGGTAGTCGCACCCAAGACTATTTTCGGCAGCACTCCGAGATAAGTGCTATTTTTGAACTTCCAAAAGAGTGCGTCGGTAAAAGTGAGGCGTACGCGGAGCGTTGCTTGAAGCTGGCTGCTTATTTTCTATAGGTGCTGCCAACGCTCGTGTGCTTTATTATTAGCGGGAAATTCAAATGCAATAGTAATACACAAATCGATTTAAATGATTATTCAATACCAGTCAACATTCCTTAGATTTTATTTTGATCTCGAAGCACTAGAAATAAATTACAGTTTTGCTAACGTTACTAAACTTTAAATAAACCTTGCAAATAGATGTTAAATGTAAAATAACGAAAGCTAAAGTAAACAACTATTGTTGGATTTACATTTAATAATTTTACCACCAAATTATTCGCATTATTGAAATGGACGCGTTACCCAAATAAGACACTGATACAAATATATAAAGTTGTTTTTGCCGCCTAATCATCTTTAAAAATTCGTTTTAATTTTCAAAGTTGGCAACACCTATGAAAAAGTAACTACCTTCAAGGGGCGGTTCGTAGCCTCACTTTTACGGCGGCTGCTATTTTTGTACTTCCAAAAGAGTGTGTCAAAGGGCAAGGCTAATACGGAGAAACGATCTCTCTCTAGCTCTCTGTGGGAGAGGTGCCAGTTGGCTGCTAGCTGCCTTGCGAGAAACAGAGGCATGCTGACAAACGAAATTTCATTGGTTTTATACGCTTCGTGGTGAAGACAGTGCGAAGAACTCTGATAATATTATTTGAGAAAAGAGCATTGACTTTGACTTTACATTAAATCAACATTAAAAATGGAGTGCGAAAGTGAAGCAGCTATTCCGGAAGGAGTTAAGAAGTGCATTGCCATGTTAAAAATGGTTAGTGGAGATTCGGAGAAATTTGCTGTACTGTTCATGGTTACAAAATTAGTTAGTGCAAAGGACTGTAATTCGACTGCTAAGAAGTTGCTTTTTGAAGCTATTGGTGCTAAATTTATAAGAAAGTTACTGATTAGTGATGATGTTCCTGTAGACTGCCCACCTCAAGTCTATAAATCAGTGGCTTTATCCATTCTTTCGGCATTTTGTAATGATTCAGTACTGGCCTCTCACCCCGACATGGTTGGCCATGTTCCTGCCCTTTTGGAAATTGTTTCACAAGCAGATGAGGATGCTCCAGATGACACATTAATTATTGTAAGTGAGGCTTACAGATGTCTACAAAATATTGCTCAATTTTATCCTGGGCAGAAAGCATTAATTGAACAAAAAGCTATCCCTAAAATGTGTGAAATTTATGCTGAAAAAAGTTTCAAGACAGATGAAGCTTTAAATATTTTAGTAACTTTAGTTAATCAATTTGGACCAGAAGCTTGGGATGCAACTGATACTGCACCATTCCACGCTATTATTAACAAAATTGCGTTAGATTTTGAAACTGATCAGGATGAAAGGAAATTTCAGCTTTGTTCAATTTTGCAAGCTCTACTTGCTTCTTGTAGGCGAGATTTAATTTCAAAAACTGCTAAAAGTGAATCTTGGCCTCAAAGTATAAATAAAGGATTGAGTGACATTCTAGGATCAAAAATTGGAAAAAATCAAAGAGATCCAGCACTAAAACTGGCATCCATAATGTTAGAGTTATTAGGTGTTGATTGGGCTTTATCAGATGAAGAAAAGCCAAAAGTTTTCTTCTTATTACTAATTCAATTAGCTTCTATTGAAGTAAGAATGCAGCTTGAAGGAAAACAGCTTAAGACTGTAATGAAAGATGCTGATCTTGTTATAGCATGCTTTATGATTTTGGAAATTTCATTGTCATATATTATTACTGATCAATTGGACCTGGAACAGAAAGAAAAACAATCTTTGTATACAGCATTAAAAGGTGCATTTGCAGCTGTTATCGGCCTGTTAACGTCAGTTTCAAAAATGAAGGAAATTACGGATATTAAAGAGCGCATGTTTGTTTGTGCTATGGTAAGAGTATTAGCTGCTTGGCTAGCTCAAGAAACGTCAGCAATGAGGGCTCAAGTTCATGCCATTTTACCTTTTGTTTTAACTATTGCTAATGATACATTCTATGCCCATCGTAATAAAAAATTAGCGGAAAAAGCTAAAGCTGGAGCAAAAGCAGATGAAGGTTCGTCTTCCGGAGAACCTGCAAAGCAAGATCCATTAAGTGATATTGATGTATTGAGACTCTTGTTACCAGCACTATGCCACCTTGCTGTTGAAGAAGATGCAAGAAAAATATTACTTAAGCACAAACAAGATGAAGTATTATTTGAATGTTTGTCTTATCATTGGACTATTGTTCACTACAAAAAGCCACCAGTGCCTAAATCTGAAAGACTTAAGGCTCTCAAAGAGCCTGCAAAAGAATTGGAACCACATGTACTAGAAGAAATGCAAGATTCTAGAACTGCTATGGTATCAATCTGTAATGTTCTCATGAACATCACTGTCCTGGAAGCAAAATTAGTTGAAGAATCTCAAACCTTTATTAATTTATTGAAATTTATTTTTGATAGTTTACCAGAACTCAAGCAAATCCCAGAAAATCTAGTCCTTCATGGTAACTTGGCTGTTCTTGGACTTTTACTACTGAAACAGCAAGCCAAACGAGTAAAGAAAAATGACTTTTCAATATGTCGTTACATTCAAGCCACTATAAGATTCTTATGGGATGCATACATTGTTGATGAAAGCAATGACCCAACAGAACTAGTTGTAAATATCTCCTACAAAGAACACTGGATGGAAATTATGGAACTCTGGTTCTTAGGAATGCAAACAATGGCTGGTGTTTTGCAAATGGTTCCTTGGCTCTCAGAGTTTGCAATAGAGTCAGGTTGGGCTGAAGGTATCGTCGATACCTTGAAGAAAGTCAAGATCGGAGGATTGCAGCCAAATGTTAAGTCAGCATTTGAAGATTTATTATGTCATCTTGTTAAGGCTGATAAAAGCGTCGCGTCTGTATTAAAGAAGGCAGGAGCATTGGCCGTCTGCAGAAACCAACGCATGATGGAATTAGGAAAACATCTATTTGGCGATTAAACTTAATATAATTAATATTAATTTAATAATATCATCTTGTACAGTATAATTGTTTTTATTTTATTGTCATTAAACTATGCAGTGTGCTTTCATTATTATTGAAATAAGTTTACAATACCAAAAAAATTATATATAGCATAATACTTTGTATTTTGTATAAAAAATCAAAAAAATAAAATTTTGTTTGAAATTTTTTTTATTTTATTCCAGCAAAATATAAAGATAAAATTAGTATTTCTATAAAAACATGTTTTTCCCTATGAGAAAAACAAGTTTTGTTTACAAAATAGTTTTGAAAACAATTTTTATATTTATATCATAAAATCACATATCTCATGATAGATGATGACTCAAGTGTCGTGTAAAATTATCAAATTCAGTGTGGTGGGTGACAGAGATGCTTATAATATGCAAAACATTTTGTGGCTCTGATGTATATTTATAGAGAACATCACACCTGAAAATAGTATCCTGGCAGACGACAAACTTAACATTATGCTTTCTCAGAGCGTATCCTATACTAATGCTTTTCTTTTTTATTGTGCATGACAAGAAAATAAAGTTTTTGGCACTATTTATGTAAAATGATGTGTGCTTCTAATGCTTTTCAATTTTTTATGCTGGGATAATCTTTAAAGAATATAGAATTTTCTTATAATAGAATCAAAAAAATGAAGTATAAGAGTTTGATTACAATAATTGTAATATTAATGACAATATATCTATATTTATGTTTATTCATTGTTAAGCATTTGTATTAAAAGAGATTTTTAATTAAAACTGTATAATTTCATAAAAGTGCAGTTAATCATTTATACCTGTCCTTAAATGTCATAAGTAATTTCTTAATTTCAGATCATGTAGTTTGAGCGCGATTCAAATGTCTTTTAAGAGGTCTTCTTTGCACATTTTATTATGTTTGGGAAGACCTTTTTTTAAGTCACGTATTTTAATCACAGAGAACAGCATCTGCAGGAAAATCTTCACATGCTAAATGTAAAGAAAATTAAATTAATCAGTAAGTCTGTTGTTGGCACAACTGATTTTGTTGTGATTACAGCAGCGTCCAAGGATGCCACATCAAGAGTCCAATTAATCGGCTCGAGTATTTGAATCAATGCATTTTCTAGGTAATCATTAATAAGAATTAAGAGTCCTCATTGACCGCTCGAATTCCTTAATCCCATTAATTTTGTTTATGTTTCAGAGATCACATTCAATAACTTTCATTTTTCCTTAAAATGTCAAAGCACTTAACAAAATATAATTAAATTAATTAAAACTCTTGAACTTTATTGAATGTGAAAAGACTTGTTCTGTCTTCGCATATTCTGTCTCATGCAATATTAAAATTAATCATGTGCCATTTTCTCAAAACTGCTTTAGCATATGTATTAAAAATCTAAAATCACTGGTGATTTTTCGTGATTACCAACAGCTTGCAGAGGAGCTGTCAGAGGAGTATGGAATACCCCACGATTCTGCCAGCAAGATCACCTCTTCGTATCTCAAGCAGTTCAGAAAGTGTCCTGACAACGTTGCATTTAGTCTAGATACTTGGAGAACCTCACTATGGAACAAAGCCCTAGGAGAGAAGTATTCCTATCTTGCCAAACAAACTTACGAGAGATGGCTGTACCTGCGATACTACTACTTGGCACTCACACCAGACACTGTCTCTATGCTTCATCAGCTGAGGAAGAAGTATCTCTTGGGTTTGATTACAAATGGCCCATCAAATGCACAGTGGGAGAAGATTCAAAAGCTGAGCTTACAGCAGTACTTCGATGTCATTTTGGTGTCTGGTGACCTGCCGTGGGAGAAACCAGAGGCCAAAATTTTCGAAGAAGCATGTCGATATCTTCGTGTTCACCCTGAAAATTGTATCATGGTGGGGGATAAGTTAGAAACTGACATTTTAGGTAAGCTTTACATAAAGTTGAACATTGCAAGAGTAATATTCTTATGTTTACAGAAATCTATTTAAAGGATTGAGAAAATAATTTGCAGTAATATATTGTACAATACAATAATATTATGTAAATACTTGTAAAAGCTTTTTTACATCTTGGTAAATTCCCAGACTCAAAGATCTCAATAGAATATGAAAAATGAATTATTTGTCTTATTCCATAAATATTTAGGAAAATAATACTTGAACTTTGCAATGTCTTAGGTGGTATTGAAGCTGGATTTGCAGGAACAGTGTGGGTACCGTTCGGCGACAGCCGACTTGTAGATAATGGGCCAAAACCAAATTACACAATAAAGCAGGTTACCGATTTAGTTAAAGTATTAAACCGTGGACCTGATGCTCATGAGTATGAAGATTCTTCATCCAATGCTTCAGACGGCATGTAAGAAGATGGAACAGGGCGCTGCAGATGCATGGATAAAAAGTAACAGTGAATCATTTTCACTAATTCCATTAACAATGTCGCGTTAAGGTTTTTAAATGAGAAAGAGGAAAAAGAATCACGGATCAAAGTAACTATTTTTTTACGAGCGGTAAGATCTACCTTGCCGCAGCTGTGTCCACTTTTTCAAATTTTCTCACGTTGCAATATTTGCATCCTGGTTTTTTATTTCTCGTAATGCCACGGTGATAATTAGTTACGCTACCATCGTAATGCGACAATGACATTACAATGTGCATTTTTTGTGATTTCTTTAGTTTATAATTCTTTTATTTTGTAATGTACAAATGTTATCCTTATCACATTTAGAGGTAAATTTTTTTTTTAATTCCTTTCTATTTATTTAAAAAATTGATAGTATTATGCCAATAAACCTGAAGGTCTTAGGTTGCCTTAATTGACAAGTATGCCACTTCAATAAAAGGGGAATAAATCTGGATGCACTCTACTTAGTGAGCCAAACGTCAATTCTCACGGTACAAGAATTTAAGCAGCCTTAAAATTTAGCAAGTAAGCTTTCAATGCAGAGACTTTTTTAAAATTGACTCTGCTAAAATCATATCTCTCTATACATGTACATGCGTATTTAAAAGAAACATGTAACAAATGTACAAAGGAAATTGCATATATATGTATAGTAAAATATTAAGATTAAATACTTGGTTAGGATAAAAACTTCATAAACTCTTTTGATTATGTTCATAACTTTGATGTAAAATATACTAAATAGCAAATGGTACATGACTAGATATATATATATATATATATATATTTAAATTATTCAGTGTAAGTATGTGTATAAACATAACTGTCACATACATTAAACCATTGTACTTTATAATACGTATGTACATTAAAGTATATTTTTTCACTGTACATTTTATCATTGTTAAACATCTGTAACAAATCAGCGACGGATAATAGCACTATACCATACTTCTAATGGTCACCTCAGAGTTGTCTTAAAAGAATAAATAAAAATAAAAATCATCAACAATAATAGATTTACTATTGTTATTAATTCGCTACTTTTTTTCCCTCTAGATGAAATATCTAATCCAAAATAATTAATATTATATTGAGATATAAAATAAAAATATTTTTATTATTTCACTTGGCAAATAATAAACATGATCAAATGTAAAATTTTATCTTAATAATGATTTTAGAAAATTTTTATTTTTAAAAACTTGCTTATTACGAATGAAAAAAGGAAAAATATTTTTATTTTATTGAATCGCTTAAAGTAAGTGTCTAAGTAATCTATTTGAGAAAATAATTATTTAAATTATCTGGACGACTACTGTTTAAATATTAATTTTTCGATTTTATAATAATTATTAATTAATTCAGTATAAAACATGTTACTTTTTTTAAAATGCCGTGTTATTACGATAATTTGGTTTACATTTGATAATCTTTTGTACTTTTAGTATTTTACGCAATAACTTTTACTATGAATTTTTTGTGGGAAATGCAAATAAAAATATTTTTATTTTATAGGTACATCTTGTGTCCACTCGAAATTTCTATCGATCTTTTCACCTAAATTTTCATTATTCATTCTAAAAAGAAAAAAATATGTATAAAAAAGTTTGAAAAAAATTGACTAGAAAACGACTAAAATATACGCTTGAGCCCTCGGGCCGTTAGTCCAACGTCCAGAATATAAAAACAACATTCTCCCCGCAAAAGCAAAATAAAAAAGCACCGTCACGAGCTGCTGGAGTCTGAGCTTTCGTCGGACTTATCCTTGACCTTGATGAGGCAGTCGGTCGGCTTGGACAGGTTCCTACAGTTGGTCCTGAGGAATCGGCAGTGATCACCGCAGCTCTTGGAGCCACGCCTGCACTTGGGATCGCAGTACTTGCTGACCGAGCCCCTCGCGTAAAACTCGCTCGACAATTCCGAGAGCCGCTCGTTCCACGTGCCCACGACCTTCAGTCCGCTCGCCCCCGAGCTGGCGCGTTTTTTCTTCTGAACACTGAAGGCCCGCTCCCGGCCCGCTGACGGGCGAGCTTCCCCGTCTTCGTCCTCCTCGTCCTCCTCGTTGTCCTCGTCAGGCCGGTTGACTACGCGCGAGGCCGCGTCCGTCGTCGTCGCGTAAGACGGGCCCGATTCCTGCGAGGTCGAGTCCGAGCTGGCGTCGCTCACCTTGTAGACCTTGTCTTGATCTACCTTGGAGAACTTGTCGAAGTACTCCTTGACGGTGGAGTAACGCCGCCGGGGGCTCACCTGAACGGTAGACGGTAAGGGCGAAGCTAATGGAAAAGGTTGGGACTGACGGCTGGTGGATTTATCAGACCTTGGAGATGTTGGACTCGTCGTCGGTGCGCGAGGTATGGCCCACGTGCTTGCTGCTTGAGTCCGAGATATTGGAGAAGTCGTCCGAGTATTCGCCCTCGCCCTCGCTCTTGCCCCTCTCTTCGTCTTCGTCTTCGTCTTCTTCTGGTACCGAGGATAGATCTTTCTCGTCTTCGTCATGCCTGTTGTCGTACTTGTTCGAGGCCGAGGACCTTATCGATCTCCTCGGTGACTCTTCATGCTCCGACTCGATCTCTTCCTCGATCTCTTCGTCCTCGCTTCTCTGGCTACGCGCCGACTCTTGAGCTGTAAGCCATTTTGGGTAGATGAAAATTGGTGGAAAATCATTTTTAAGACTGATGCTAAATTGATAGAAAAGAATTATTGACCAGTACAGAGTAAATTTGGAACATTTGAATAGATTAATGTAATTTGTTGTAATATTACAGAGCAGAAGTAGAAATTTTGAATTTAAAACTATTGAAGAATCATATTAATTTTGAATTACCAGTTATCATCGACAGTTCCGAATACGGAGAAGGACTCGCAGATTTGGCTTTGAATCTGGTGATTTTAGATACAGGATCTCCATTGTTCGTAGCTTTACTAAGCCTCTGAGCTTTCGGTTCTTCTTCTTGAAAAGCTGTTTTACTAGGTCTCAGAGACCTCGGTTCCTCTGGAGTAGCAGTTTTACTAGATTTCTGAGACCTCGGTTCCTCTGGAGTAGCAGTTTTACTAGATCTCCGAGACCTCGGTTCCTCTGGAGTAGCAGTTTTACTAGATTTCTGAGACCTCAGTTCTATTGGAGAAACAGCTTTACTAGATTTCTGAGACCTCGGTTCTTCTGGAGAAGTAGTTTTACTAGATTTCTCAGACCTCGGATCTTCTGGAGAGGGAGTTTTACTAGATTTCTGAGACCTCGGTTCTTCTGGAGAAGTAGTTTTAGAGGTAGATTTCTGAGAAGACTTCGGTTCATCTTGTCCAGAACTAGATTTACTAGATTTATAAGATCTTGGCTCTTCTCGATCAGAACTAGATTTACTAGATTTCTGAGACCTTAGCTCGTGAGATCTCGCTTCTTCTTCCGACGAAGCAGTTTTGCTAGACTTTGATTTTTCTTCGCTCGAAGTAGTCTTGCTCGACCTTTGGGACGAAGGTACATCGTCCTCTAAAATAATTTTACTCGATCTTTTAAATCTTGGCTGCTCTTCGTAAGTACTTGTACTAGTCCTGTGAGATCTCACTCCTTCCTCGCAACTTTTCGAGCTCTTGCTAGATCTCTGAGACTTTGGTTCTTCGTCGGACGGTGATTTGCTAGACCTCCAAGATTTGTCCGGTGACTCTTCGATGGAAATAGTTTTACTCGATCTCTGAGATCTTGGTTCCTCTAGAATCGAAACCCTGCTGAGTCTGTGGGCCCTCGCTTCCTCTGTTCCCAAAATCAAAGGCATCGGGGTAGGAATTTTTAAAGCGCTTCGTCTGTCGGCAGAAGACGAATGTTCCATACAGGGTCTTAAAAGAAAGCACACGCATTTGGTCATTCCTTAAGGTGGCAAAGCTCATTTCAAAATTATGCAACTTACTGTAATTTACAGTGACACTGAATACTCTTCCACCTGTCGCACTTCTCCAACGCTTCGCTCTGCTTGCACGTCAAGAAGCTGTGCCTGAACTCTGCCTGAAGCTGCGGAGAACCTATTTTCGAGTCGTAGTTCTTACTGTCTCTCCTGAGAATCCCCGGTGACTTCGTCCCGTCCCTCGTGTAAGCGCTGCCCAGCGATATCGCGCTGCTGCATCTGTCTATTTTCTTCAGCCGGTGCGCGTACGCGACTTCGCTTCCAACTTGCACCTAAAAAAGGAACAATTCAACGTCCCACCTCGCAAAACCTCAACACTCTGTCAAGCTATCAACAAAAGCACGCACGGCCTCGCAGAGCGTCATGTCCTTGCTCTTCTGCACCAGGTGCTTGTAGATCTTCTGTATCTGAGCGGGATCTACATCGTGGTCGGCGAGCGTCGAGAGAAAGTCGCGCTCTGTCACGAGGAACTCGGGATTGGCGTCGATCAGCGTGACGTTCCTGCTGCCGAGGGAGATGCGCCGTGGTGACGAGGAGGCGCTGTTGTACTCGGTGACGTCGGCGGACTGGAACGAGTGGAGCTTCTCAATGACCTTGTTCTCGTTGAGGACCTTGGGCGGTGTGGGCGGCTTGGGCACCCGGTGGCTCACGAACCTCTCCGCGAAGACGAGATCAGCCTCGAGCTCGTCCTCCTCGGAGTCCGTGCTGTCGCACACGTTGAGTGAGATTTTTAGCTGGTAGATCTCGTAGAGCATCTTGCGCTGTGGAGACGGAGATGGTTTGAGGCTTTCGAGATGATTAAAGAGGAGTTGAAAAGGCAGGGGAGAGGATTGGGCGAAAGTTGGGGTATCGATTGAATTGCAGAGAGGCTCGAAATATGGACTGCAGCTTCCTGTGGCTCTACGGGGTGATTGAATTATTAAAGATCGGCTGAGGAGTTTATTGGAAGTTCGTTAACGGAAAGTTTCGGGGTGCTTGGAATTGCAAAAACTTTTGCGGAGAGGAGAAAGAAATTGGCGGGGATCGAGCTGAGTTGGGTTAATTTAGGATTTATTTAATAGACTGAATATCAAATTTGTTTTAATTATAGCGGAGCGAGCTGTGTCATAATATGAGAGCTAGCGCGTAAATAGGATCAATTAACGCGACTAATGGGGATCATCGAGTTTTGCGGTATTTACGGTTACCTAATTTAATTATAAGGCCAAGCGCGGCTAGCACTCGCTGAACGGTTCGGTTTAGCCGCTAAATTCGATGATCCTCATTATAGTGTCGCTACTGCTATTATGCACCCATTGAACTCTTGGAACTAAAATAACTCACGCGGTTAATAATAGACATTTATTATATAACGTCAATTTCAATTATTTTAGAACTTCTTAAAAGTTTATCATTTCATTTCAATTATTACTTTTTAAAATTTATCTTAAAAAGTAATGATTGGAATGAAATGATTTAATTTAACTTTCTAAGAACATTAAATGCTTTCATATAAAAATAAAATTATACCAACTAAGTTTTACCAAATATTGATTCAGATTTAAACTATTAAGTTTAAACTACTAAAATCTGATAAACAAACCCAAACAACAACTCTATTCTAAACAAAAGCTGATCGTCCTCCGCAATTCTCAAAAACTCCCGCTAAAGTAGAATCAATCAGGAAACCAGCTCTCTCGCCTTAGCGCCGAAACTTTCCTCTCACCCTCTCTCTCCCCTTAAAAAATGCACAACTCCGTATCCCCCTCTTGCCCACCTTGTTCAAACAACCCGAGTTCCTTTCGAGGTGCTTGTCGAAAACTTCCTTCAACTCCCTGTCCGTGTAAAGGCCGTTCTGGACGATTTCCTGGGTAATGTCGTAGACGAACTTGGCGTACCGAGCCTCCTCCTCCTCGCGGCCTGCCTTTAGGCAACTTTCGTCGCACTCCCTGCCTCCGGCCGCCGTAATCGGACACGAGGTGTATTGCTGCTGCTGTTGCTGTTGCTGCTGTTGCTGCTGCTGCTGCTGGCCTGGCGGCAAGGAGGTACTCCTCTGCTGTTGTACCTGCTGCTCGTTCGCCTCGTGCATATACCTCCTGCAACACGTAATTGCGAAACTACGCGACTTTGTTCATCTCGTTAAGGGGATTATCGAGTTATACACGCGCGCGCGCGGCAGCGAGCGCGATGGGAATTCGATTAGGGGGAGCGCGGCGCTCGCTTTTTAAGGAGGCGCAATCTGGCCTTTGCATCTTAAGCAGTCTCTCTCAGCCCCCCGAGAGAGACGAGTTTTCTATGGTAGAGAGTTTTAATGGGATTATGCGCTTAATTAAAAACGGTCGCGCTTTTTTTCTTGCTTTGTTTTGCTTGTTTATCCGCGCGCGGGATGAATTTCTGGCTCGGGCTCTTTTGAAGATCGCGGCTGGTTTCCCGGCTTTTGGCGCGGACGAGCGGTTTTATCGCGAGAGATAAATTTAGCGCGGTCACGACCAAGTTAATAAACGTCGGCTTGATAAATAATTAACAGCGTTTACCGACTCGCTGCCCGCAAGATGCTCTATCTTGCTTTTTGCGCAAAGACGCTTTACGCGGCGAGCTATTTTCGGAGGGAGTGACTCGAGGTGTGTTATAATAATAAGGTTATATGCACCGGATGATCTTCCGGTTTGCTTGCGATGAGCGAAGCTCTGCCAAAGTTTGCGAAACGAGAGGATTTTTTTTTTGATTTATTGAAAAGTAAATGCGACGAAGAAGATTGAAAGTTTCTTTTTTCGTTGTTAATGAAAGTAAGTAGTGAAGCTTGCAAAGTTGGCAAGTAAAAGTATAATAATTTTATGTACGTTAAATAAAGAAACAAAATTTCAAGCTATCTACAACTTTTAAAATATCACTCTCATAAATTATAAACACAATCCTCGCTAATTTCAAAACTAACCGACTCACACCACTCGATTCTCCCGCTCTTTGACGCAAAGCTCCAACCTTAAAATTCTCCCACCCTCGCCCTCTAACAAACAAAGCAATATGCATAAATTGAAAAGCCGACTCCAACCTCGACCTGGTGCTGCTCGGCGTGCTCGAGGACTTTGGATTGCTAAACAGCTCGTCGGCTTTCTTGGTGCACTGTATCCTGCAGTCGTAGACGTCCTCTAATTTCTTTCTCGGCGTCGGCTTGGCCGTCTGGCTGGGCAGGCAGCAGTCTTGCTCGGCGTTCGACCTGCCGCATAGACAGGCCGTCTCGTTAATCTCGGGCCGCCTGTCCTGGCTAGCGCTTCGCTCGACGGAAGAGCTTTTACTACGACAAGTAATTTTAATTAGGTCCTAGAAAGAGAAAAATCAAAGTCATTTGTTTGCCATTGGCGAGTTTAGAGTGCGAGTTTGGGTTCGGGGAAGCTTTTTTGCTTGTTTGGGGCGTGTGATTTTTAGTAGAGTGGGGAGCGTTTTTTTATTGTTTTTAATTAGTATTCGTTGTTTAAATTGACTTTGTTTTTATTTCGTATTATAAATTTGCAGTTTTTAATGAATACTTGTCAAGTTTGATCATTAAATTGTTAGAGGATAATTTGAATATATATTTATAAAGAAATGGAGCAGTAATTAAAATATAAAAGAGAAACATATCTTTAAACAGTTTTGATAAAATATTCCAAAAAATAAAAAAAATCAATAGTAGAGGAATTAAACTAACTACTATCTATATCTACGAAATTTCTAATATAAATTCACCTACTAATATGATTTACGTTTGAAGACAAATCCGTTCAAAATTCTGATTTTACACACAAGTATATTTATAGATTAACAATATTTATCGCGCTATAAAGTATTCTATTAATACGTTTCGATTGCATTTCCAACTTCACGAATACATTAAAATGTAAAGAGCTTCAAAACTAGAACTTAGCTAAGTACACAACTCAAAATGTAGGTTGCAAATCGATCGAAACTTTTCCAAGCCTCAAACTAAACTAAAATCACAATAAAAACCAAGCAGAAAAAATCCAATTGACTTAAGCGAAAGACAAATCGAAAGATCTAACTTACAGCCGGATGGTGCTCGGTGTCGTAGGCCAGTTTGTCGATTGTCTCGTCGGAGGGGATGCAGTCCAAGTACTTGAGCCTAGCAGTAGGCGGCCTGGAGCGTCTCTGCATCGCTTTTTCGAACCTCGGATTCCTCGAGTCCACAAGGCTTTTAGCTTGAAGTATGCGCCGGAGGTGGGCGCACATCGAACGGTGGATCGACAGCTGTTCCACGTAGCTCTGACCTGTCTGGTTGTAAGCTGAGACCAGGTTGAGGTATAGACAGGAATGGTTGTTTAGTTTTTTAATGATTGGTAATAGGATTTAGTGAATTAGTGCTTGCCTCGTTGAGTATGTAAATTCAGGTAGAAAATTCAATTGGTACTGATAAGGGTTTAAGTATCCTAGTAGAAAATTGACCATATTCTGGCCAGAATTTTTGATTAATAAATATTAAAGTGATACTTATGTAAAAATTCTGGAAATTCTTTGAACAGAATTTCTAGATAAGTGTCATTTTAACATTTGTTGGCCAGAATTTTTGCCCAGAATATGGTCAATTTTCTACTAGGGTAGGATCTACTGATGTTTCAATCATTAGTCCCCCAACTAATTAAATTTCTACTTGGCTAACACAAGAAAACACCCAAAAGTCCAGCTGTGATCAATTAATGTACATTCGGCCTTTTCCATATCGATCGATTTTCAAAAAGAAGCCCACCGCACAAAGAAAACGAACGAGGCAATGTTTACTTTCGCTTTCGTGGCCCAGAGAGAAAGAGAGAGAGAGAGAGCAAATCGCCGGCTGAATACGTTAGTGGGCTTTATCCTCAGGCTGAAAACCACTAGAATCCACTTAACCGACTGGCAAGTTCAATAGCACAAATCAAAAGCGTGTCAACAATATAACTGTAAAGGCCCCAAGAGCCGCATACTCAAGCGCTCCCGCGTCATAGCAGAACTATACCATAACCATTTTCTCTCTTTCTCTCTTGATTTTGGGGTTATATCCTGCTGGTATAGGCTGCACCGTTACCTGAGCTCTTTAGATAGATGCTGTCTCTGCAGCAGCGCGTCATGATCCCGCGGCGCTCTAGAGGCCCGGCCGACTCGCCGCGGCTCCGGCAGCGAGTTCTCCAGCTGCAGCGGCGGCGGGGCTAGGAGAGCTCAGGGCCGCCGCCTGACGCATCGAAGCAAAATTTCGAGACGCCGCTTAAAAGCAGCGCCGAGGTCGCACCACGAGGAAACTGCTGCCGCGAGATTTGTTTGATTGATCTTTTGTTGGTGTGTAGCCAGCGCGAGCGCCAGCCGCGCGCGGCCTTTTTGTTTGTGCGCCGGGCGTTACCTGGCGACACCCGCGCGACTCCACGTGCCTGCGCCCGCCCGTCTTGCGGGCTCGCTCAGCTGATGTTGTCGAGCATCGCGAGTGCCGTTTGCGGGGAGGTGGTTGCGTGTATGGATGTGGGTACGTAGGAAGTGTGGGTTGGTGTATGAGGAAGGGGAGGTTTGCGATAATGGTTGGTATATATAGAGGGACTGATGCGTGTAGTCGGTTTGGGGGAACAAGTGCTGCGATGTGCAGATTTGATAAATATTATGTATAAGAATGTTAAAGTATTAAGTATTTTGCATAATTTAGTCTTATATTGACCAGTTGAGATTTAAAATTTTAAAAAGTTTGAAAAATCTATATGTTTTACAATAAAATATTTATTTAAACTTATTCAGTTATAATTTAAAAGTCATTTAAAGCTCTGTGACTATACTTTAATAAGTTCTGTGTATAACTATTGTTTAAATAAACAAAGTTAAGTAAACATTTAACTAAAACAGCGAGGTAACGCCTATTTAAACTTAAATTAAAATCTGATTACATTCTTCTCCATCACTTACTAAGAACACTTACTATAAAGTACAGACCTAAAAGAACTCTTAAATAAATAACTCTACAACTAAAATAAAAAATCTTGAAAAAGGACAGAAAGGTAAACAGGAAGCACAATAAACACCAGCACAGCCAAATACTTTTCAAGTATTTATTATTGAAATTATGTTAATGGGTTAGTCAAATAAATAAATTAAACATACTCTATGTTCTACGCAATTTTTTTTCTTCCGCCCATGCAGTCGATCCACGCGTCCTCGAATAAATTCGCGCGCAGCACGGATATACCTATATTCGTATATTCCACAACGCGCGCGCTCGACGATCGCGCGGACGAATTCCGTCGCTTTGACGCGCAACACGTTTAAAAACATTATATGCACCAGTTGAAGAAAGAGGGGACGAAGAGTGACGTAAACGTCTCATCGTTTGCCTCGACTTTTTTTTTTTCTTTAAGTACCGCTGAGCCGGAAATTTCCTTTTTATTACTGAGATACTCTGTGCAGCTGTATTCGCAAAATTTAGTATCGATTCGATTTTGAGAAAGGAGAAACGCCGTTTTGCAAAACGAGCTCTGCAGCCTTTTTCCCTTTTATATGTAAACAAACGTCGTGAAAAAAGGTTTATCGCGCACAAAAGAGAAACGCACGCCGAAAGCGGAACCCAGGGAACGCAAACGCTTTAGGTACAGCATAAACACAACGTATATAAATATATATATATATGTAACGGTATACAGCTGTGCTCATCGTTGCGCTCTCGCATCGCTAAATTTCAGCCCTTCGCGCACTGTTTACCCGGCGACTTCTCGTATTTTGTAAAGGTCGTACAAACAGGAAAAAGCGATCTAAAAAAAGTCAATTCAACAAACTCGTTCTGGTAAACATCGTAAAAAATCCATCAAGTACATAACGACATACATAATAAAATCAGAGCGCGCAATTCGTTTATATATATAAGTACTGGGTGACGCGCGCGCACTAATCAGCTAACAATAAAGCGGATACATATATGAGCCTGGCATATACAATTATAGTGTTGTACATCAAAGGTCCGATAAATTCTCGAGTCGGCATTTGCATGTGTGTCGCATGTATAAGTACACGTGGTCTGTCTGTGCAGTCTAATAAATATAATATATACATTCCCAGTGGCAAAAGAGAGGAGCCATACGACGCCGCGCGAGCGCGCGCTCAATAAATATATAACGTTCACGTCGATTTCGGCGATTTCGCACGTCCTGTACATTTGATTATCGAGGACGCGCGAAACGCGCCTGTTTCTGGCCGATAGCGCTGTATGCCTCCTTCTTCTCTTCGTCGTCGTCATCATCATCATCGTCTTTTTTCGGCTTCCTACGATAATACGCAGTCATCGGCGGATCGAAAAATGGGTTTTTTTTCTGCTCTCTTTCTCCTGGCTCCTCGGCCCGCCGACGACGAGGACTTAGGTTATGTTCCCTAGATTTATACTTTAAGTTTATGTATATGCGAAAAAAGGACTCGGTGTATACAAGTATCCCCGAGGAGTATGCTCGATTTTTCTACGTAGATGGGATCGTGCGGAGGGGGGGATGGATCGGTGCGCTGGATGCGCGGGCTTTGACGGCCGATAATCGAGGAATCGATAGTGGAAGTGGCTTCTATACAAGCTCGCGCTAGATTCGGTTATATATGTGTAGTAGAATAGTACGACGGTGTAATGTTTATTTTTTTTTGCAAGGTTATGATAAGTGCGGATTCTATTTTACGTCGAATAATTCGATTGGGTATAAAAGATGTTTAATTTTTCAGCTAGTTCGCTAGTTAGTAAAGAAGGTATAAATCTAATGAACACACGCTTCGATATGTCAAGACAGAATAAGTGACTTCCGCGCGCACAATCAGCAGACCACAAACGTCCACTCCGCACGAAAATGCATCCCTCTCGCTTCCCCTTCAACGGCCGTCAATCCACGCTGAACAAGAATCGCAGGATATAGAAACACGACAAAGGAAATAATCGCGATTACACATAATCTTGCCCGCTATACACGCGTACAGATTAAGCGTATCGACTGTCGGAAAGTCAGCATCAGAGACAGATAGATATAGAGACGTAAGAAAGAGAAAGTTGGAGATGTATCATCGAGAAAATATTGGACGAGAGCGTTGACGTGTGTCGGTGTGGTGAGTGTGTGTTTTGTGGCGAACGATCGACGATGATTATGACGCTCAGCCGACGCTCTCGGACGTTCTGGTGACGACCTCGTGGCTGGCCGTCGCCGCGATCGCCTCCTTCTCCTTTTCGCTCTCCATGCCGGAGATTACGTAGACGGGCTGGCTGTTGTAGGCGAGGAAGTGCTGCTCAGCCGACATCGCCTCAGCCGTGTCCTTCATCTTCATCTGTGAATTTCATGATAAGTTTATGTTTTAGGTTTTGTTTTTGGCTTGTATAGAGAGTTTAGAAGAGATGCTGTGTTTATGTGAGAGTCAGCATTTCAGAATACATTGCAGAGATAGGGAAATTGACAGCTTGTCTAGGAATAAATATTTCTAGAAGACGTGACGTTTGAGACATGAAATATATAAATATTGTTGAAAATACTAAAACGGCGTTACTCTATGCAATTCATCTCTTAAAAATAGTTTCAAGTTACTTTATTTATTTACTAAAGCAAACAGTAGGAATTCAATAATTTAATCCAAAAACACAAGCTTTAAATCAACTCCTTGCAAACTCTACTTCTCAAAAAAGTAAAAAAATCAAAGCCAAAAGCCCTCACCTTCTTCCTATACAGCACCAGTAGTATTAGCAGACTGCTGATAACGAAGGCGCTCGCCGCCGCCAAAACCAGGGTCGCCGTCTGGAATATCGGCGCGTCCAGTTCCGTGAGTATCTCGCGCTGCTCGAGCGCGACGACGCGATTGTTGGCCGTGCCAGAGGTGACCCGGTGCGTGAACCTCGAGGTCGTCGCGTCGGCCAGGTAGCCGAGGACGCTGAGCTTCTGCATGCGCGTCAGCTCCTCGAGGTGGAAGGCGACGTCGACTTTGTTGGGCCCGACTACCTCGAACGCCAGGACGATGGATTCCTGGCTTATCTCGACCTGGACGCCGTCCTTGAGGCGGGCGCCGAGGCCCTGGAGGAAGTCCGTGGCTTCTTTCGCGAAGAGCGGCTCGTCCTCGACGGGTAGGAAGCTGCCCGGGAAGTGGAGGGTTACTTCAACGGCTTCGACTGGGGTTGGCACTGAAAGTGGATAGAGGCTTATTGTTTTTTTTCTTTTATGTGGGTTTTGATGTAGTTGTAGAAGTGTAGTAGACCGATTGTCTGTGTGCTTTATACTTTGAGCGCACAAATTTGCGTAAAGCTTTTTGAATTTAAGTATGTAAATCTTAAAATTATAGATATACTGTTAAGTATTTAAACATTTCCAAACTCCTACCAAGCCACCTTAATCCAGGTAAAATTCCCATCAAAGTTCGATAAAACCCCTCTTAAAAAACACCCCCATAAAAACCCAAAAAAAATCCAAACTAATTAATCCCCACCCCCCGGAAAATACAAAAGCTCAAAGATGATTAATTTAATCCCGAGACAACTCTGCAAAATAGGCTCTCAAACTTCCCGCCCAGATAGCTCTAACCAACTAACACCAAGCCGCTACAGCGCACTGAATAAGCCAGCGCAAACAAACGCGCGCTAGCTCAGCAGACAACAAGCACATATTCCCTTGCTCTCCCACACCCAGGCTAAACTATACGCTCTTAGCTCATCTAAATGCTGCGGAGACAGCCGTGTGGCTGCGCTGTACTCACGGCAAATATTGGTCCCCTTGATGAAGGGCTCGGAGCCGACTAGCTGATTGCCGGCCTCGTCGACGCACCAGCAGGTCTCGCCTGCGCACTGGGTCGGCTCGAACCTGCCCAGCTTGTCGCAGATCGCGGGCACGAAGCCGCGCTCCCTCATCGCCTGGCACCTGCTGCCCAGCACCTTGTTGATTTCCCGGCCCTCGGCGGCTAGGCCCAGGAAGGCGTTTTCCATATAGGCTTTGATCTCGGCGTCGATTTCCTGGGCCGGGCCACCGCCCCGGCCTCGTCGGGCCTGACGGAAGTTGCACTTGGGCTCGGCGTCGCGGCTCAGGGAGCCCTTGATGGGCTCGCCTTTTTTGTTGACGCACCAGCAGACGCCGACGTGCTCGAGGCACTGGACTGACTCCCAGGCGCCGGTGTCCGGGTTGCATCTGGAACGGAGTGGGTGGTTATTGAGAGTTTGAGGTGGTTAAGATTGATAGGTGGTTTTTTTTAAGCTTTATTTGAGAAACTACTGTACAAAACAAAAACTCATGTTCTAAAATTAATCAAAATATTGTTTTAAATACTTGTAAAACATTAATGAAATTTTATTATTTATCATTGAACTTATGTGGCGTGATTTTTTACGTGATCCTCAGGCGATTCTTACGTAATTTTTTAAAAATAATTTGTAATGAATCAAAACAATGTTTAGTCAATTTTAGAACATGATTTTTTGTTTCATAATAGGTCACTTGATTTTTCTTTTGCTAGAGCAGTTTTACCTGTACACATTAATTTGCAGAATGCGCTTAATCAATTTTGTACTTTTAACAAGAAAACGTGCTGGAAAACATTCTTATCAATGCAAATGAGTGCAAAAAGTTTGACAAGTCGCGTACGAAAAGTTTAACACGACGTTAATCCTCTGTACTCAATATTCAAGACGCGCACCTAATTTCCTTTTATTAAAGAGACGCGGGAAGTAGCGGAACAAATATTAGCGCCTACTAGCTTTAATCAAAACTCTAAATTTCTTAGACGAGAATGTTCCCGGTGCCCTGCCGCGGGCATCTGAAATATTCACACTATTAAAGTGACTTTTGCCGACATTAGAGCGAGAAGTCATTCTATTATAAAGTTTGATAGGACTTTGCGCCCGAGACGCGAATGTTTCAGCTCTCCGAATCTGCCTGCATGAAATTCCACCTTAAATTCACTGCGCCAAAATTTACGCCTAACAGCTTTACTGATAATTGATTCGTTTAAAAAACGCTGAATGTAAATTAATAGGTAATGAGGAAGAAGGCTTTAAATGGCGCACGCTGCAATTAATGTTTTCTGCTTGAGCGGTTTTCGAGCGACTTTCTCGTGCGTAGGAAACTATTGTCTGCGGTCAGGCTAGAATTATATGCAGTGAGAAAGCAGATGCGTATCTGTTTGGGATAAGTAGAGTATGGCGGGGACCGTCAAACGTACCTAAGTTGCTTTAATTTATTCTACCATTTTTAACTATTTCATTACGGTCCCGTACATTTTCTTTTACATCCCACCAAATATTCAAATTTTCAGTTAACCAAATGGAAAATTAACTTTTCCGAGAATCAGTCTTGCAAAATAATCAACAATAACGCATAAAATAACCCAATAAAAACGAAAAAAACAGTTTACAAAATTCCACTCACCTCGGCAAGAACGACGGCTGCTTATACTTCTGGGCGGTCTTCAGGTTCCTCTCCCTCAGCCGCTCGCACTGCGACAGCACCGGGCACACCGTGTCACAAACCAGCTTGCTCGAAAAGTCATTATACCCGCTCGAGCAGTCCTCCTTCCTCCTGCACTCGTTCATCTCCGAGTCAAAATACCACCTCTCCACCGTCTCATTACCCATCCTCGCCTCCTGGCAGGGCGTCTTCCTCGTCGCCTCGAAGCACACCTCGCGCGGTTTAGGACAGCAGACGGCGTATTCGTCGAGAGGCGAAAGCTCGCACTTGTGGGTGGATGGACAGCTCTGGCCGTGGGGTCCGCAGGTCGCCGGGCTGCCGTCCTCGACGAGCAGGGGCGAGCCGTTGGGGCAGGGGTTGTCCTTTTTGGGGAGGCAGACGGGCACGGGTGGACAGGGCGGCGCGCTGCAAGCTACTTCGACCATTCTGCGGAGGGGTGAAAAGCGAGGGGAAGGCTTAGTCTTTGTGTGCTGAGGTGAGGCTTTGTCACGAGCTGCGCTGTATGTGCTGGGAGAACGCGTCGAGCGGTGAATAACGAGCGGCTGCGCGACGCTTTTTTTTTTTGTTCGGTACCTTTGTGGGTCAAAGGTTGGGGACGCCGGGGAATGAGAGGCTGGGCTTTTTTGTGTTGCGTTTGAGCCTGGGTTTTCTGGGTTACGCGGATGGGCGCGCGGAGAATTGAAATAATGATTTTTGAATTATTGACGTTTTTTTTTTAATGGGTGCACGGAGAAAAAGGTTTACTAAAAATTACAATGTTTTCTACTAACGGTGGGACAGAGTCACCAGTAAGACAAAAATGACTATGTTTTTGTACCAAATATTGCTAGAACTATAGGAAAATTTACTAGATTTCTAGCAATATTTAGTACAGAACAT